>JAEANM010008745.1:0-16809 GCA_017656035.1 Myanophis thanlyinensis
TGTTTATGTCCGTTTCTGTGTGTGGGTTACCTAATTGCAGTAACTTTTTGCAAACTATATTCCAACAAAAATTAAGTAGTAAGAATAATTTTTATACAAATACTAATGATTTGATATACAATGCTTGTAGAACTGCTATTACATAAACTTCACATAAATAGTTGAGCAATAGTACAAACAAACAGTATGAAGTTGTGCACTGTATCCTCAAAACATTATTTATTACTCAGTAAGACACTTGATTTATATCACTGTCTGGAAGGAGGGGATTTATTCTGAATTAGCAAAATTAAGCAATCTGAGAATTTAAGAAAAATGACAGCTTTCCCCAGGATTACCCATCTAGAAGTCATCATATAAGTAATCAATACATGATTTAAGAGATTTTTTTTTAAAGTAGTATGTATTTTTAACTAAGTGCAGTACTAGATTTGATATTCTTGAACAACAACAATCCTGTGAGGTAAGTTGAGATGACAGAGAGTGATCAGCTTAATGACTCAGTGATCATAAAATACTGGAGTCATTTGGACAATGGCAGTTCTATGGGAAGATTTCAGAGGAAACATTCCTCTAATACAGAGCTGTTCACCTTTTTATGAAAGAGAATGGGCCAATTCCAAGCAAACTTTCTCATTACACCTTTCAAAGGTTAGCACTGTCAAATATAACAACAAGAGCATTGGCAAAGAATCTTGAATTGTCAGCCTTCCCAGGTAGTCCAGACAGAAAACACTACCAAATGAGCTCATTCTGCTTTACTGTAAAGATACATTATCAGAATCTTGAAAGTGTCAAAGTACAAATATCTCACCATCTCCTTTACTACCTGATGAGTTGAGGAGGATCCTTTCTGAGTTTGTTTCTTTCTTCCTTGCCTATTATGCATCTGCAGGTCACCCTCCTTCTTCTTTGACCATTCCCTTGGCAACATCTCTTTTCCTGTTGTGGTGGTAATTTTGTTTGTTTAAGTGTTGAATTGTTTAAGGTTTTTGGGAGAATCTGATAAATAGGCAAAATCTTCATCCCCGTCAACAATTATCATTGGCACAAAAATTGAGAGACTGTGTAGTTAGAGGGAGAACAGATTGGCTGAAAGAAAGAAAGAATAGCAGCACTGTATAAGGGAAATTAGAATGGAATGGAGGATCAGTAGAAGATCCAACAATTTACTTTGAGATAAATGATAGATAAAACTAGACCTCTTTATGTCTTTGCAAACCATTTTTGCTTTCCCCACATCCATTTCATACATTCCTTTTTTTCCCCTGTACCATTTCTTACCACTTCCTACCATCTTTGTGAAGACTTCATCAACTCCATCCAATCATGATTATTTTTTCTCTTCTTCTCTGAGCCCAATCCATCCACCTGGATATGAGGAAACAAGCTGCCTTTAGCATTACATTACCTCTTTATTTACCAATCATAGGTATAAACTGTATGATTCTTGGCAAACTAGTCCAGCTTGTATTAAGTTTGATCTGTATGCAAAAGTATCAGTTTATGTTATTACAGGTGACCCTTTAGCCACAACTGGGAACACAATTTCAATTTTTCAGCAAAGCAATTTTTAAGTGAGTCATGCCCAATTTACAACCTGTTTTGCCATGATTTGTTAAGAAAAAGACTGTAATTGTTAAGTGAATAACATGTTTGTTAAGCAAATTTAGCTTCTCCTTGACTGCTTGTCATAAGCCAGTTGTGAAGCTCACAAATCATGTGATCCCAGAATATTGCAACTGTAAATACATGAAGGTTGTCAAGCATCCAGAATTTGATCACATGACTATGAGGAGACTATGATGGTTATAAGCATAAGGAACAGTTGTAATTAATGTTGCTAATTAATGGTTGTAAGTCAACGACCACCTGTAATACTGAGCAGTTTTTTAATTAATGAAGGCTATCTTTGTTCAAAACTATACAGCAGGGGAAGGAAAAAGAACATTCTGGATGCTACAAATCTCTTGAAATCAATGACAAATCTTTCTGTATGAGCACTTGAATAACGTTTTTCTGGTCATTGCAAACCTTTGTTACAATTCTGCCCTCCTCTTTCAGTTCTACTTGCCCTTCAGAGCAATTCTGTGTGCTGTTATTCCTATGGGTACCTGGCATAGTAAAAGGAAATACATGAGAGTAAGAAAGTGGCCAATGTTCAATAGACTTCAGAGACAGAACATTATGTTATATTCTGCAGACAGCAAGGCTTTGTGGTTTAAGTTTTAGGAAGAAGAAAAATCCCTGGCTACCTCAATTATAACATTAAGCAGATTCATTCTCCTATTACTCAAAAACTCAGTGTGATCTTCAGCCAAAAAATTGTATGTCCTACTCTGAAATACTGCCATTAGAAAGTTACCTCAGACTGGCTCTACTGAGAAACTCTGCATTACCTGTAGGCCCTTAAAACCGCATCTCTTCCATTGATACATTCTTTGTCTTAGAGATCTGTATGCCATTCATAAACTGCTTTTAATTTCTTTATTTTGACTCTGTACATGGAGTCTTTGACTTACAACCACAACTGAACCCAAAATTGCTGTTGCTAAGTGAGACAGTAGTTAAGTGAATTTTGCCCCACTTTACAACCTTTCTTGCCACAGTTGTTAAGTGAATCATTGCAGTGGTTAAGTTAGTAACATGGTTCTTAAATGAATCTGGCTTCCCCATTGACTTTGCTTGTCAGAAAGTCGCAAAAAGTGATCAGATGACCCTGAAACACTGCAACCATCATAAATAGGCATCAGTTGCCAAGGATCTGAATTTTCATTATGTGACCATGGAGATATTGCAATGGTCACAGTGTGAAAAATTGTTGTGTCACTTTTTTCAATGTTATTGCAACTTTGAACGGTCACTAAATGAACTGTTGTAAATCAAAGACTACCTGTATATAGATTAATATATTAACCACCAACCAGGGTCTAATCTCAGGGATGATTTTAGCCTTATGTTTTCATGGCACTGAGAAACAGGTGATGAGAAGGCAAAGATAGATTATCATTAATCCCATAGTGTGGACCAAAGTTTAGGTTATCTTCTGTTACTATGATCTTCTTTTCTCCTAATTTTTTTTAAAATATTTAATTTTCTTAAAAGAAATAATGGCTTTTTGTACATACTCATTACAGATTATATACTTAACTACAAATATTCTAGTTATTTGCATTTTCCTCTAAAATACTTTCAGTATATCCGGGAATTTAAAAACAAAAACAAACAATTCAATAAATGTCTGTGTGCTATTTTTGGTACAGATGCATATCAAGAATAAGGCTTATGATCAAATGCAGCTCTGGGGATAGTTAAGTGACATGCTACACTTCTCATTTTGTGTATTTGGAATTAGAGATGCTGAAGAGTTAGGATTTAATCGACACACAGCACCTTTTGTTATTACATGGAATTGTATCTGAGTCTGTTCTTGAAGTAACAGAGGATCACTCCATAATGAGATTTCTAAGATTACTGTTGGGAATTCTCTGTAGTGAAAGCGCTTCCTTCTTGGGTCATTACATCGCCATAAGTCTTAATTTTCCAGACATTTTACTCTTTCTCCCACAGTGTCATTCTCTTTATCAAGAGCTTGGATCTGAAAGTAGCATTGTCTTTTCCTCATTTTAGCTTAAAACTGAGCAGCTCACTGGAAGAATAATGCACTGAGAATAGAGGTGGCCATTTTACCCCTGCACAAGAAGCAGCGGGCGAGCTATTTTAGCTTTCAGTGTGCGGGAGGGGAATTGTAACATTCAACTAGATATGCTGAAGGTGTAATTGTTGGAAACCAGCCTATTTTAAAACCATTTGTTATGATTATTATTTCTATCTCTTAAAATATTCTCAGGCATTCAGTTAGAAGCTGGGGATGCATTTTTAGCTTTACAGACATGATATTCAAACCAGATATTTCTGTGACATGGAAGCTGAAGAGATTATATATCTTGGGAAAGAACCAGCAAGCTTAACAATAGCTCCACTTTCTTTTCCAGTGCTCATTTATCTTGCCATCTGATTACAGTATAAACTCTGTCACATTTTAGCCCCACTGCACAATTGATATATGCTATTTTGCGGTTAAAACAATTGAAAGGAGGAAAGCATGTAGCTTTATTTATTGTATTTACCACATTTCTATACCGCCCTTTTCACTTAGGTGATACATTGGCTTCATCGGGGTTCATAACCCACTGGGGAAACTGAAGTCATATACATCCTGACAGATCTAATGTTGTATGCCCTGTATCAGCCTTACATAACCTAGAACCCTCCAGATCAGTTAGGAATATAAATAAGCATGACTAACAGCTAAGAATTTTGACTGTATAATTACAACACATCTTAATAAAGCCATCTTTAAAATGCCAGTTTGTGTTTTTAAAGTGTTTCTAAAACAAGGCACAATTTTGGAAGTGATCATAATGTGAAAATTGAAAACCTATGCATGGTTGTTTTTGTTTTTATTTTTTTGTTTTTTTGCATATAGAAGCCTTTTCTCAATTGTTTATTTGATCAATCTTCTCAAAAGCAGGGTGGGAATATGATTTCAATACACTTCCCTGTGTATTAGTATCACTTTTAAAACATTATGGAGTATTTTTAAGTGTTCACTAAGAAGGAATTCTTCCCTTACAATATCTTCGTTTGTAGCAAAAGTACACATTTTCATGAGGCTATTGAAGATTAAGGAAGATTGGAGCCATAAAGTCCTAATAGCTTCTTCATCATCATTTCTGAACAGCGTCTAAGTAAGGACTGTGTACATAATGTATCACTTTGCGCTTTTCCCAACAAGCCTGTTATGTTGGCTTTACATACATGTCATGAATAATGTCACACAGTTTAAGAGTACTATATGCCTAAACTGAATGTTGATGCCTGGATTAAGTATATTAATTTTTACTTATAATAAAGCAGTTTTGGGGATCCTTTAATTTTTTTTCCTGCACAAAATACTACAGTGACTTGTCACAAAATTTTAAATTGATAAGTTCTGCACAAGAATTCATTAGCGTGATATACATTATCAGTGCATTACAACTCTGTTGATACCCACATATGCTGGTGCAGATTGTTACTGGATAGAAATCCTTGTTATTGCCATCTTCTCCAAATAGCACCTATATCTAGCAGTGATCTTTTTTATTAGTAATCTACAATGTATGAATTTCTTTATTGTATACATCTATGCATTAGAAACCAATAGCGTATAGCTAAAATACATTTAGTTTATCTCTAATCTAAGTTGCCTTCACACTTTTGAATCCTATTTTTTCAGGCTTCTAAATCATAAGAGGAGCTGACACAACCAGAGTCCTAGTTCTTATAGTGTTCTACAGTTCGTAGGAATCAAACAGATGATGATAAAGAGTACACTTCTTTCTATTATCCCTCATGCAAAAGGATGAATGAGAATTATGATTATTGATCTCAAACATTTAGGATCATACATATTAAGGATTTTTAGATTGTGGGAAGGATTTTTAAAATGAAACTAAGTTACAAGAAAAATATCGATGTCACAGATTTTTGTTTGTTTGTTTGCAATGGAAAATAGGATCTTTGTAAAAAGGCAGCATATTTTTTGTATGGTTTATCTCTGACTATTATCTATTTGAGCATGTATATATTATACTGTAATTTGCAGGTCTAGGTCTGTTCAGGTCTTTTCCCATGTAAGTTTGAGAGTTTCAGCATTAAGATAAATCCTTTCTCAGTATTTAGAGGAAAGAGAGGGAGAGAAATCCTTCTGTAGAAAGACATGAATATCAGGCTCACTAGAAAGATCTCAGAAGAATTTCTCTGATACATGGCATCACACAACTTAATCAGGTTCTAGGTTCATACTTGAGGGTCTTGGAACCCAATATGTCATGGCTGAATTAGAATCTTTGTGACCTTCCAGAAAGACATCACTTCTAACATGAATATGATTTTCCCTTTTCATATCTGCTTTAATTTAATGTCAGTGCTTCTTTTTTCTACATCTATAGCCTTTGTTTAATTATTTTAATTGATTTATTTGTATTTTGTATTTTGTATTTTTATTGGCTGTTCACTGCCCCGAGTTCTCAGGGAGAGGGGGCGGTATATAAATTTAATTAATTGATTGATTGATTGATCTCACTGCTGAATGGATTTTATCTCCCATTCTTCCTGGCTGTGCAACTGGGTGGTCATTGCCCATTGACATCATTGTTTTGAGAAATTCCGTCTTCGTCAATGTCAAAAAAAAGTCCACCAGGAATGAATCTAAATATGAGTTTTAGCATCAAGTGAACTATTCTACTATTTACAGACAGTAAAAATACACATAATAATGCATCTGGTAAAATAAAATACTGTAGAAGTGTAAACACAGAGCAACGGATATATTTTAAAAAGAAGGAGCTTACATAAGGTTAAAAGGCTGCATCAGAGAAATTTACATATCAAAGAATAAAAGCAAGGTGATTTGCATTTAAAGAAGATTCAAAAGCAATTTACATAAAAGTACTATTCAAGTTATGAGAAGATGCAGACACAAGCTCTCCATATAAGGAGCTTGCAAATACAGTTACAATTTTTTCTTTGTTTTTTTATTTATTATATGGATATTTATTTATTATTTATTTATTATATGGGAATAAAACATAAGCAAATGAATAAAAAAATAGTGGCAAGAAATATATGGTGGCGGTCTATCAATGAATATATTAAACAGATCAAAAAATTGTATTGGTCTTCAGATGTCTCTATTTGTTTTCCTAGCCTTTGAATATCCTTTATAAAGTTCTGGTTTAATTCTAAAGTTATATTTACTCTCTTCCATGTTTATATTTCTGTCTTCTTTCAGCAGCTATGAATGTCTCCTGACAGAAGAGAATTACAAGTACATGATTCTTGTACTGGATGTCAAGAAAGGAGATTTCATTGAAGATTGTCGGGTGTTTTATAGAATAGATATTATTGCCTATATATTATTAATTTTTAAATATTCTGTTTATTAGCTAAAGAGAAAGGATTTATGCCTACAATTGTACTGGGATTCCCTTTGATACTAATTGGCTGCCAGACCTAGAATATTCATCTTTGTGAGCTGAAAGAAAAGACAGTTTGGTTTTAAAGGAAATTCACTTGAATTTAAATGTAAATATCCTATAAAAGAAGGCAGGATATTCAGATATTGAAAGTTTACTTAGATGATATCCCAAAAACTAGAGAGGCTAGGAAGATTCTGCCAGTCTGAATTGTAGCTGTTGCAGTAGCTGAAGACACAGAATAGAAAGAAAAAACTGGATAAATTCACAAAATACAAAGACTTACAAATAGGAGTAGAATCACAGTGGTAAAATATTGGGAAGGGAAGTGGTAAAATAAAAGGAGAAATATTGTACCAATAGTCTTAAGCACCTTGGGTGTAATTCCAAAATACCTGGAGCCCCACTTGAACACCACTGGCATTGACAAAACTACTGTCAGTCAATTGCAAAGGCATCCTTACTAGGAATAGCTTACATCCTGCAACCATACCTTTTAACACCATCAAACAACATCTGCCTATCCCAGATCCTCGGGAAGGACTCAATAGGTGGATAAAAATGTCAAATCCAGTTTAAATATCTATCTGTGTGATCAGCTATAGTAATAATAATATTATACTATTAAATTCATATGGCAAGATATATGCTTTCAACTGCTTTCTTGAGCATGGTAGATTATCCTTTAATATGGGCTGAACTAGGGACTCAGTGGCAAGGAAAGGTCAAAAAAGTCACAATGGTGTCCACCACCACATGATTGATTACTGAAAGAATACCATATTGAAGCTTCAAAGGTGTGACTATGACACTCATCATGACTTTTGTCATTCATTGCCCCAAGAATCATTCTGTGAGAATAGCATGCAGAGGTCCACATTTGAGGACTGTACAATATTATAAAACAGTACAACCTGATATCTTTTATCTGCTGAATATTCTTGATGTTTCAAGCCATATTCTTTCCTTAAGTTTTATTTTATATTTAAGTCTAGGAAAATTTAAACTCCAGGCACTAGCTCTACTTACTGTAACAAAAGAAAGGAGAATGTGCATTTTATAATATTACTTTGAATTTGCATTTGACCTGATTACTCGAGGGATTTTTGTCTGTCTTAAGCATTGGAGTGTCATTTATAATGTTAAAAAAACATTATACTCCTCTCTCTCTCTCTCTCTCTCTCTCTCTGAATTTTTCTTTATAAAAAGAATTCCAATAACAGTAGTTTATTCTAGTTTTAATATAAAAAATACATGAATTATAAAATGGACAATTTGGCAGAGGGTAGCTACAAGAGGCAGTCATTATGTAAAGCTCCCTGTCTTTTCTGAATTCAGACTTTAGGCAGCATAGAAACCATAAAAAAATGGTGCTATTTATATGAAAATTGGATTTGATCTCTAAATCTTTCTCCTCTTCTGAGAGCCACTTGAAGCCAGGGATTATTCAAGCAGCTCTTTCTTAACTGATCAGATATGCCGGAATTGTCTAGGGGGTGGCATAAGAAAAAAAAATCCTTGAGACACTATCATTCTTAGGGCCTGCCACTGCATGATTAGCTGTTTGTACTTTTTCCCTTTACAATAATAAAATCGAATGAATTGTTATTGAGTGAAACCACACTACATAAATAAATAATCAATGTGATTTGTTTCTCTCTTTCAACCAAACTGCTGCCTAAAACAGTAGTTTATATCCAACATTGTCATTTTACTTGGAGATTGAGCTCTTGGTCATGCAAAGGACCAATTGTCAGGATACCCCTTTATTACTCAGTCTTTTGCATTGCAATTTGTACCAGACACAATCTTTTATCCTCACAAGGTTTGTGGAATTGCTATGGCATTACCTCGCTTCATGGGACATCATGGGACATAGCAAGTGAAAAAGAGAGAGTGTTTGTCTGCATAAAACAAAAAAATAACGAAAAATAAAATGAAGTCATATTTAGCTTTTGTCCTTGCCCCTCCCTGTACTGTTCAGACATACATAAGGTCAAGGCTTCAATCAACACGATTGTCTTGGATATTTTTGATCCCTTGCAAACGCATAACACATCCCTGTTTCAAGATATGCTTCCTGTCGTTCCATTCAAACACCAGGTACATTTACCAGCTTTGAAAAAGTGGTTCATCCTAAGTCTTCAACAATTCAGCAGGAATTCCTAACCACTAGATCTGGAAAACCCATTTTTGAAAAATTGCTTATACTGTCCCAATGTTGTCGATATTGTGACATTCATGTCTGTGGTACCCTGACCTTGTCTCATGCAGATTCAGTTTGAATTACCAGATAATGTATAAAACAGCACGATGTAGTCTCTTCTGCATTTTTGTCATTGAATGTTATGTTTAATAGCTATGTTTATTTATTTTATTGATCTAATCAATTGATATCAATTGATATCAACAAGTGAATTCAGATATTGAACAATATTCACTAAAAATAAAAACAGTTACAACCATTAATAGAAAAGACTAAAATGCATAAGAGCTAAGAAAATAACATAGTTAACCAATGCTAATGAAGCCAGGAGATAAAATAACTGGCCATTTTTAGGACCAGTTATTTAATATTGATTGATTGATTGATTGATTGATAACTAACATAGTATTGCCTATTTCCTCTGTGTCCTGTGTTGTGTTTTAGGACAGTTTCCAAATGATCTTCAAAGTCACCCCATGAACAGTGTTATCGGAATTATGTTATGCAGGATTCATCAAAATATAGACTCTGCAGGCAAGTTCCTGATTAAAGACAGGATATAGTTAGCCTTCAGTCACTCTTAATAAAACCAGTGAAAATCCATGTTCAAACTCTTACTAAGCTATCAATCTCTCTCTTCAGAATAATTCATTCTTCAGCTTATTGATTTAAGGTCTAAACTCTTGCCATTATTTGTTTTTACATAGTTGTAGCATTACAATAAAATCATCGCAAAGCTGAATATAAAAGCAAATTTTAGCATTGCCATCTACACAGGTTTGAAAACAATCAGAATTCAATACTATTCTTCTAAAGTATTTCATGATAGTCTCTCATAAAGCCTAACAACCAAGGAAGAGTTGCATGCCCTACACAGAGAGAGAAAAAAGAAATAGAGTTGTTATCTTGAAAAACCTGTTTTGTGGATTCTTTTGGGGGGCAAGTTCTGTTAAAGCGGCAGCATTAATAGTTGAAAATCCGAGAAAATCTAAACTGGGGGAAAGGATTACAGTACTTAGCTGCACTCTGGCTAAAGGATTCAGCCTTAGGAGCCCTTCCAAATTGGCTGAAATCAAGATATTGTGTAAGCAGATAAGGACTCTGTCAACAAAAATGCTTAGGAAGAGAATGACAGATCTTATAACCTTCCAAGAGCCCTTCGGGGAACATAGAGGGTAAAGTCCGTAGCCCTCTTCTGCTATTACAGCCATTTTAAGACAAAAACTGAAGTTTTAGTGCTGCTTAAATGAATGTGGATGAAGATTTTTCCCTATACAAAGGATATAATCCATATTTAGCTTAACCTGACATATAAGTAGATTTGGAAGTAAGGTATAAATAATAGTTGTGACATTAATTAAGGAGCTTATTTGTAATTCTACAAACTGGAGTATTTTGTTAAGGATTTTTTTTAATCACAATTTGTTATGAGAAACAACGGTCCTAATATCTTAGACTTTTCTTTAAATACACAGCAGCAGTATTAAATGCATAATTAAAAGTTCCCTGTCTGTGCATATTGCAGGAGAAGGTGGTAAAATAGACTGTAACACTTTAAGGGACAGATTCCAAAGAAAAATCCAATTAACATGCAAGAGATTAACATGTTAACATGCTTCTCCCTGAAGGGATACTTTTTTATGATAACAAAACTAAATACTGTTTTTACAATGCAGTGGGAATTGAAAATGGATAGTCCACTCTACACCCTGAAATGGTATATTCCATACTGTTTTCACCGTCCTTGGCCCTCATTTTGTTACAAGAATAAGCATAATACACAAAAATCTATAGCCAGTTTCTCACAACTATATCCACATAAACAAACAGTTTCAAGGTAGAAAGCAAGACAAGTTCAAGGAAATTATAAGATTCATATAAACTAAGTTTGTTGAGCAATGAGCATTAGTTCCAAAGACAACAGTTTTGTACAACAATTGGAGCTTAAGAAGTCACCCACAATACTTATGGGACCATAGACAAACAAGAAATTGGAACTAGGAAATGGGCAAGTGAGATTAGGATAATTATATGAACTATTGGGGGTGCCAACAGATTCAAGGGGAGCCAAATATCATAAATGAAAGGACTATTTGTGTTTAAAAAGAGTCCTAATTCAGGAAAGGAATGAAGGAAGAGGGTATTCATCAATTAAAACCTGCACTAGAAGGATTTGGGGCTTTCTAGGAGAATGCAGATATATAGGAGAAGAAGGGGTATTGTCAAAATTACAATTTTTCTGCAGAGGAACATCTGGTGCAAAGCATCCATTCATAGCAAAGGAAGTTCACCAGGTGAGTTACACTGTATTGGAACTGTTCAGCCAAAGTGGGTATCTTCTTCAAACATGTCTAGTTTCTGGTTTCCTCTAGTTGCATCTGCTTACTACCTTGATCCAAACTCTGGATGTTTCATAGAACTGACACCTGTGAATTGAATTACATAGTGAACATTTCCCTAGAACCTGGCTCCCACAACCTTTTTTTCCCTAAGGTCGAAAATTTAACATGTGGCTGAAATGTTAGTTTTTTAAAAGGTCCCTCAAAAACATTTTCTTTCGAAAAATTAGCAAATAAAAATGATCAGAAATGGGTATATTGATGATTTGTTAAGAGTATGTGGAAATTTTTTATATTATTTCTAGCTTGATGTTTCCCAAACAAGGGGAAACATAAGCAGGGTTTTATGCAAGAAGGCCAAGATAATTATATTATAATGAAAAGCTATATCCCCGTTTTCTCAGTCTTGTGAAATTTCACTTGAGACTCTTGTTAAGCAGAGTCCTGCCCTGCCTGCAAACACATCAGTGCCTGAACTGTGTAGCTCTGTCATCTGACAACCCATTCTGTGTAAAGGTAACCCTGCAGAGAGAAAAGCCTTCCTTTTTTTGCCAATTATTATGTTTGCCTTCTCTGGGCAAAGCCAGTGAATGCTCTGACTCCTGCAGATTCTGAAGAGCTTTCCTGCCACTTCCTTGTACAACTTGCTTATGTTTGAATTGTAGAGCTGGTATCTCCACTTTCTGCCTGGAAGCTTTGAGAGGAAGATGGTGTTGTTGACCTATCTAATGCTGTCAAATGGTCCCTCTTAGTCTGTTTACAGTCTTCCTGCCAAAGTGGGATTGGGATCACGACCCTTTGCCCCACCTCATATGTATAAGCCATAGCTTGTCAATCACACCATCCTTCTGTTTTTCCTGTGCTTTAGCAAGGTTATTTTGTGCTGAGGCCATAAACTCTTTTGCTCTCTTGTGGAAGTCCAGCATTTATTGTAGTCCTGACTGCTTTGATGTTCACAGATTGACTCTCTCCTTGTCCCTTGCAAAGCTGAGCAGCCTTCTGATCCATAAGCAAACAAGGAACCTGTGGAGGTAAACTACAGTGTTAGTAGGGCTTGCATCCTTCATTCTTGCATGATTTGTCTGCATAATGAGCAGGGAAGCTCTTTGAGAAATGCTACAACTGCTGCAAAATTATTGTATTTGTATATTTATTTTATATTGATATTGATAACATTATTATTGCAGTGACTGAAATTTCACTGAATAAGAAACATAATCAGTGCAACTTGTAATTTTACTTCTTTAGGGCATCTTGGTGTCCAGTTATAAATATGACGATTCCTGATGATAAATATGACGATTCTTGAAGGTTTGTTTTCTTTGAAATTTCTACCAAATTTCCCAGGAAGAATTCCCAAAGATGTTTCTAACTGCCATTTTGGACCAAATCTTTCAGTCAGTTTCCAGAAAATGGACTTAACACTTTCTATACATTATCAACTAAAGTTTTTGTTTTGTTTTGTTTTGGTTTGGTTCTGCTTTATGAGTTTTAAATTACAACTTAAAAGACTGAGTTGTTAAAAACATTCTGGATGACGCAGTGCAGCAAATTACTTCTGTGCTGCTTACTGGTATAAACGGAGGGCTGAAATCAAAAAAGGCAAGATGGAGTGACTTAAATGTTGCCTTCTTGGTAAATGCTGATCACAGGCATAAAGGGGGAGTGGCTTTTCAACTATCTGATTCTGTCTGCCTTTTTTTTTTTTTATCTACAGACATGTAAACCATGGATACTGTTGGCAAGAAAGCTATACAGATGTATCTTTGAAGTCATCAGGTGTTTTGGTAGATTTGAGGCAATCTTTACCTTTTCTGTTTTTCTTTATTTAGGTTTCATTCACTTCTGAACTTGAATGGACTTTATTTTTCTGCAAAATAAAGCTGCGAAACATAAATAAAAAACCAGGTTAGTTCATTGATATTTTAGAATTAATGTTTATTCCTACAATGAAGTGTTTTGAGTTCTTTTCAATTATACACTACTTCATAATTTAATCTTTAGAATCATTACTATATTCCCACACAGTTTTCATCTATAAAATAGTGAGATAAATGTCCATATTTCAGGCCAGTCACTGTTTCTCAGGAAGAAGTAATGGCAAGCCAACTTGGCAAAACCTTGCCAAAAAACCTGCAGTGACTTGTCCAGGCAGTTTCCAAGAATCAAACACAATTGCATAGAAGATGGAAAAAGGGTAACATCCCAAACCTTTTTCTAGTTATCATAACTATATATGTGCAATAATAATATGAGTGACGAAGACAGCAAGCATATTAGTTGTAATTATACATGTGGAGGTATAGTACATGTGATTCTTGCTGCATAATTCTCATTTCCTAAGGCAGAAAAGCTTTCTTTAAAAAAAAGGCATACAAGAGTGTACATATATAAACTATACCTGAAAATTCATTTAATGAAGCCAAAACAATGTACTGGAAAATATGTTGGGAAAAGAACAAATATACAAAAATGTTAATTAGCTGACATTTTGTTACATATTTTGAGATTAATAGAATCTAGAAATTTTGCCAATTGGTTCAAACATATGATATGAATGCTATAGATCTTCTTACGTTGCATTCAGCTCTGAGATTTAAAGTATTGAAAGTCAAAAATAGTCCTTTCCAAACCCAATACTTATCAAGTCTAAGTTTATTTTTATTGCAATATCTATCAGCCTGTAACTTTACTTTTTACCATATGCATTCATCATGCTTTAGCAATTTAAAGACTCATATATTATCTGAAAAAAAGTCTGAATTTCAGACAACTTCCCAACCACAAAAAAAAAAAGATGTTAAAACAACAGCAACATTTGCTTTCACTGTCATATTTTCAGCACTACAAGATAAACTTCCTATTCTAGAAGTAAATTGTTGGGTGGGGTACAACTCTTCTTTTTAGTAAACGTAGTATTTATTACAGTTATACCATTGGCCTACTCTGTCAGCTGCATCAAATAATATTCTAAGCCACTCAACAAAACGTTAATATATTCTTTAGGACATTACTATGAAAGAGCAAGAAATTACAGAGGATCTGGGGACAATTTGCTAGGAAAGAACATAGATATGCTTCTGTAATAGATGTTCCTGGCATTAGATTCTGCAGAACTATTGACCCAGCACTATGATTGAAATTGTACCCTCATTGTATATGCAACACTGCGCGCACACAAGGACCAGGGCTACAATTACAAAACTTTTTTTCATCTTGTAAATTTTAACTGCCCTCACATATACCCCTGGTTCCAGCCTGTATGGACAAAGGATATAGACCACACTAGTGGTGGTATTCAGCCTGGTCGCACAGGTTCTAGCGAACTGATACTGGCATTAAACATTTGGCTCCACCCACCCACTCTGTCCTTATATTCACTCTGTCTTATATTCACTTTTTTTTTCCTAGTTCAGCTGAATCGCATGGCACAGCTGTTTTCCGCACCTTCCTACTCACCCAGGCTGCCTCAGGCAAGCTTAATAGCCTTTGTTTTGAAGCTGCGAAGCGCACACTCACTGAACTCACCGAACCAATAGCAAAACCATTTCAATCCCACCACTGGAAAACACACACACACAATCCATGAGGTACCCCATCTGTAACACATTCTGTCATATTATTCTACTGTTTATTTGCCACTGACAAATACTTTGAAGAACTAAACTACTTCCTCTAAAAGTAGAATATCCCACCATTGTTATTCTGTCTGTGCAAAATATAATATACTGCAATAAATGGATTTGATTCTTTCATAAATATCCTTAAAGCATTTTAAAAATATAAATACCAGTAGCTATAAACAAGCAGACTGTTAAAAAGTTAAATGGAAATTCTCTGCATTCTTTATGTGTGTGTGTATGATATGTAACACAATCATATTGTTTTGATGAAATGCTGCAAATGTATTGAAATAAAGTTTTTCTTTGGTTTCTGGTTTTCATATGCACCATTCTTAATTTACTTAATGAATCATTAAGATTAATATTTTGGTTAATACAGATATCACCATAGCTTTAATCTTATAAATATGTAGACACATTTCACATCTGGAAATTTTATCCTACCATATTCGAAAGACATTCTCAGTCCAAAATGAAAAAAGGAATCTGATTCAGTATGAAAGGAGACTGACATGCTAACATTTGGATAAATGATTTTTTCTGTTAATTTTAGAAAGTGTACATTCCAAGGTAATTTAGGCTTTCAATGTTTGTTGATACTGCTTTTTTAATGTGACAACGGTGACATACATTTCCACAACAGATGGATTAATGTCACTTTTAAAAATTACTTCACCTAGACAGGTGTTTCCTGTATATGTTTGACATAAAATTAAACATAGCTCCAGATGTTCCATACAGCAAAGCTTTATTAGAACATTTAATCACAGATCAACCGTCTAATAGAATATTAGTCTATGTGAAGTGGATGTTTAACAGAACGTCCTAATGAATACAGCTATATATGGAGTCTTTGCAGAGTTTTGATGTGGCTCCCATGATATTCATGCTAGAGTTGGTGGATTCAGATTGTGACCCTGAGTATATGTTTATGTCAAAGAAATTTCACAGAGCATAGGAACTTTCAAGTGAGAATATTAAAACTTGTCAAAAAGTTCCAGATGCTCATCCTGAGTTCCACTGTCAGTTTGAGCTAAAACTGTGGAGGAATCCTACCCTCATCCTCTTAGAAAAAAAGGGGGGCTAGATTTGAGTGTTTAGTATCATCCTTCCAGTCTGGAGCTGCTGATGTTCACAGCTGATTGCTTTGCTTTTATTACTTGCAGCTACAGGCAGCTGTAGAAAGTTCTGCTATGGCGGACCTAAACATCATTACATGCCTGGTTATTCTTCTTCCTCTAAGATTAGCTATAGATTTCCCATTAATTATTACATCAGGTTTATTCATCATTAATAAAATAGATTTGGTTTTGCTGTCACGGATTCTTTCAACTTAATGAAAACAAATGAAGAAATCTCCCCCTCCCCCTCCCTTTATTATACCTTTATTATATTTTTCCATTGTGCCCTCTTGGTCAACCAGGGGTTGCAATGACTGTATTTGTGTTATGTTTTTGATTCCCCCCCCCCCCCGCTTTGAAATATTAGAGCATCTTAGGTGCTCTAATAAAAACTTGAAGCCTGGCTATGATGGATGCTTTTTGTTGGCTTGTCACCCCATTGTATGGAAGTTTGTTTTAATGAGTTTCTTTAATGAATATTTTATATTGATACTTGGA
>JAEANM010008746.1:0-16807 GCA_017656035.1 Myanophis thanlyinensis
AGTTCTTGATCTCTTCTAGGTAGGCTGTCTCATTATTGTCAGAGATCAGGCCTACCACAACGGTGTCATCAGCAAACGTGATGATGGTGGTGGCCATGCAGTCATATGTGTATAGGGAATACAGTAGGGGGCTCAGGACGCAGCTCTGACTTAACTTAAAGTCATTTAAAATATCTGAATAGTAGCTATCATCAGAGATTCAGACAAATATTTCCCAATTTGACTTAATATGTTAATAAGAGTTGAAGGGATGAATGTAGAAACATCTTTGAAATAAGTGGTCTTCCCCTGACTAAAATTCTCTAACTTGCAGCTGAATTTACTGGTTCAGTAATGTATTGGATCATTAATATTATCAATTGATTAACATGCTTTGATTTTGTATTCTTACTTAGTCATTTTGGATGTCCTGCATATGTTGAATTTCTTGCAAACTCATTGGAGTTAGTTTCGCTAGAAGTATAATAAGGTGAGAAGCAAAATAATCAGCTACTGAATTTGCACCTTTTATTTGTTGTGTTCAGAAAACCCAACTCAACCCCCAATTTAAGTCTACAATATTTCATTTTTACATGCAATCTAGATATATTATATTGGACAATATCCAGGGGTAAGTTGAAAGTTAATTTCCTTAAGGTTGCTTGCATTGCTTGCAATTTTGACAACAGCTGTCACAGTGTACAGAATCATATACAAATTAATAAAATAGGCAAGAAATATACAATAAATACTGTAAGTTGAAACTATCCGAAGATTTTTGTAGCACTATAGAAGTAGGCATATGATATTGTCTTGTATTTAATCTTTATTTGTACTTTCCACTCTGTCCATCACCAGGGAATTAAAGAACAGAAAGGATAATGCCCTGAATGTTCAGAACCCTTTCAAATGAAGGGCAAACCTTGTGAGCCTTAGTTAGCAGGCTTCTGATTTTTTAAAAAGTTTATGGACAGCACGAGAAGAGGCTAGTGAAGGAGTTGAAACTGCACATATGGTCCAACTATTCTCCATGTAAACTCAATTTCATGGATAGAATAATAGTTGTAAAGGATGTTGTACTCTGTCTGATTTATTTCACATTCATTTTGACTGATTCTATCTTAAAAAATATTTTTATGGCTTCACCACATTTCAAAACACAATTAAGGATATATAGTATTATATCATTTTGCTGGATGTGGGATGATATTAATACTCTACATGGGTGGTAGTGATGTTTGATTTATATAGCACCCTCAATGTACACATTCATTCTACAGTAATACAGTCCCCACATTTTTCTTCCTGCTATATTTTTCACTGTGTTGTGAAGATGAAGCTTTGTTCTTTTTTATTTTTGTTTTTATCGTAGGGGGTTATACCTAGTATCCTATCCTGCTTTTGATTTCTGTTTGTGTTTGTGGATCTTATATGTGCTTGTGCATAACATTGCATAAATAAATACCAACTAGTAAAAAAAAACCTTTCTCAGTTTTGTGTAAGACATTTAATCCACATGCAAGCTTTCGGTCATTGTAATTGTCAGATCTGTTCTAGAATAGAAAAATCTATGACATATGTCACCAGGGATATACAAGTGCCCTTTATAGGATTTGCATTGTATATATGAAGAAGCTACAAGGATTTAATAAAACTGCTGTACTGACAGCCTTAAAGCCAGCTGAATATCTATTGCCATTATAGATGATATGGCAAAATACTACCACACCGAGGTTAGCTATAGAAAAAGTATGCCTTGTATTTTGAATAAGACATCATACATCATGATTTATATTCACTTTTCTTGTGGTTTCTTTAACCAGGGGATAAATAACAAAATCAAGCATGTCCCATTCTGTTTATTCATTTTTAGAGCTCCCAGCCAAACATGTCCTTAGTCTGCAAACATTTAACATTTTAACAAAAGTGTTTTACCACAGAAGACATCTGACGGTTATCCTCTTCCCTTTACTCTAATAAATTATATAACACACAGGCCTGATCAAAGCACTCTCTTCAACTTGAATGATGCAAAGGCTGAAATTGTTAAATTGAAGTCATTTCAAAATTCCTCAGTAGTGAAAACGTCTTTTTTTTTTTCAATTTTATACAGACATAGTAAGCCTTCTTTAAAGTTACAAATAATTCTTTGTTTCATGGGGACGGGGCAGCCATCTGGAATACAGTTCGCTTTGGAAGTTCTGTGTTTGCATACCAGCTGTATGATCATTCTTACCACACCAGAAACTTCTTAATTAATTGCAATCTGCATCACTATGCTGAACAGATGTAAATAAAAAGTTGGGGGTGATGGGATATGTATTAGCTCAGCATTCACAGTAGAAACTTGTCCCTATGTATACATGATTAAATAAGAGAGGCTGTCTGAATTTATGCTAACAGCAATGTAGCGTTCTCAAAAGGCATCCTAACAATGATCCCCCCACCTCAACATGTACTGAGACGTATTGCACAGGACATTAGTCAATGTCAAAGTGCCATATGATATACTAGGGTCTAGAAAAATTATCAGAGTGGATGTGGCTAAGTGTTAGTGAAGGTTAGTGATATCTTGTAAATAAAGCCCATGGTTGTGTTCAGCTGGAAGAAGCAATTGTCATTGGCTGTCCTTCTCTCAACGGAAACTCTTGTCAGGGTTCTATGATTTGTAGGAATAGTGACATATCATGAAGTTTTCTTATCTGTTTTTATTCTTATTCTTCTCATTCAGTATTGAAATATTCAAAATATTGAAAATAAACCCCTAAGGACATGCATCCAAGGAGAAGTTTGAACATCAGCATCTCGTGTTCCGAAGCACTTATTGCCAACTGTTTATTAGCGGCTTGTAAATTATTTTTCTCAGGTGGACTCTTAAAGCACCTTTGTTTTTACTGAATGTTGCAAAAAAAATTTAATCAGAAATTCCTATAGGCTTTCGCTTTGTGGTAATAATCTGCAGGTTGAACATAGATTACAGCAATAAGCCATTTACTATATGAGACAATGACGGTCTATAAATTTAAATCTTCAGATTTCAGATATCTTAATGAAGACAACATTCAGCCCTTTTTACTGGCTCATAAAACTGTTCAAGAAAAGTAATACAAAAACAATGCTTCAGAAAAGCAGTACAAGCATATAGCTATATAATAATAACTTTAGAATATAATTGGGTGATGTTACAATGCTGGAACAGTTTAAAACATTTAAAAGTTGGGGTACCATGGAGAAAATTCAGGGTATCATAGAGAAATAAATTAACAAGCTGGCCATGAATATACAAAAATATAAACAGAAACAGTCTGTCATAAAACAGGGAAGAAATAAGTTGCTTCACTGAGCTTGAAACATTCATACAGGCAGGTCTGTTGTCTGAATATTGTAGCAGCACTGAACTATTAGCCTTAGGGGAATACTGTTATTTTGGCAGGAAAGTGCATTGTTTCTCTAAATCATTGAGAACTGGAAAAAATGGAAATGTTAAAGTACTATGAATGAAAAGAAATACCGGTACTAAGTTTAGAAGTGGATGGATACCAGAATAGAAGACAGGGAAAGTATTCAAGAGGAGAAGTGGAAAAAAAAACCTGCAAAGATTTTTTAGCTTTGCTTTTTTAGTTTGACAGCACAAAATTACTTTCCTAGTCACTTCTTACTTTCTTCCAGGTTTATCAATTGCAAACTACTGTATTTCTATTTGAAACCTGGAGTAGGAAGTTACTGTGCTCCTGATTTAACTGGAGCAGTTAACATAATTGCACAGCCTTCTACACATATGGTGCCACCATATCTTAAATGCCAGTTTAAGATTATGAAAACCTAATGTAAAGGAGAAAATTTATTTATTTATTTATTTGATTTGATTTATATACTGCCCCCTCTCCCTAGGGACTCGGGGCGGTGCACAGCCAATAAAACATGAGTTCAGTAAACAATTTAAAATCTATTAAAATAATTAAATGAAGGCTGTCTTAATTAAGATTATCATATAGTTTAAAAATCAATTAAAATCAGTTAAACAATTAAATATAACAATTAAAATTTAATTTAAATTAATTTCATTTAAAATAGAATTAAGTTAAATTTAAAATCCCATGGTAACTAGACAGTCTAGCAGATATAGTAAAAACTAGTGGTCCCCATATCAGTCATGGATCAACACCCAGCATTATCAATGAAGCTGCTGCAGGACCTGCAACTCTCCAGCCTCAAAGTACCTACCTTTTTGCATGAGAAATATGTGGGAATCCAAGCACATTTTTTGGATTTCTTAACAAAACTTTGTTATATTATTGTTAGTTTGTTCTTTTGTTATGTCTATTTTTTCCTCTTCTGGAAAACTGTAGTGTCTCTCTTAATTATTATATTGTTCCTGCTTTCAAAGAGTAAGTTATCGGATCATTTGGAGCCAAGCAGTTCTCTACATTATCTACATAAAATAAAAACGCGTAATATATGAAACATCTCTCTGACATCTTTCTCACCAATCAAATTCAAATAGTATTTATAATTTTCTTAATGATTGGATAAGCTGAGAAATGGGCAACCCTCCTGACCCCGAACACACTTGAACCGCCAAACTAATTTTGCAACGTGTAAATAATTTTGAGGAGCTGATCAAAGTGGTAACTTTTAACTAGGAAATTCATTGCCCCAGACAGAGGAAGCATATACTGTACCAACATGCTGCTGAGTTTCAGCTGTTAACTCTTGATATAGTCTATAAAGTTGTAAAAGGATTTATTAACCAATTCAAATATGGACTTTCAGATGAGGTCTTATTTTTCAGAGCACGCCAGTGATCTAAATTAATTCAGGTATATTCAGGTATATCAGTGGAAGACTTGAAAAACAGTACCTGAATGAGGGTCAGTGTCTGGGGAAACAAGATTTCCTGTCTAAGTTAAGGGATGGCTAAAGTGAATAACCATGTTTCTGTGCAAGACTGCAACTCTTTCATTGCTGGAGAAGGCACTTCTGCACAAAGATTCTGCAGCAGCTCAGGACTTGCTTCAGGCCTCTGTAGATCCATGTTTCTGAATTCAACTGCTGAGCAAACTTCCTTCAGGCTCATCAAGAGCATAACAGGAATATAAATCTGAAGAAACCAGTGTTGTTTTATTTTAATGTTTAAAATAAAAGAAAATGAGCAATGCATTAGTTTGTTTGCAATCTTCAAGGTACTATTTGAGCATATATTAAACATACAGCTCCAGTCTTGTTCCATATTAGCACATTTCCTGACATTCATTACGATATTCAGACATTAGAAAGGCCAGTACAATCAATTTCAATGCATGGTTCCTCTCAGTCTGTCTGAGTTGAATGCTCAGTACATAAATGCTACTGAAATTTTAGACTGAAATTCTACAGATACTTAGAATGAATACCATGGCATCTAGTGGGGATATTTTTGGGTACTTATTGAGTAAATAAGGATGCTGCCAATTCCCTTCTCATTTTATTCTCTGATTTCAAAGTGGATTATATTATCTTCTTACTGTTATTATATTTTCAACTAATTTCAAAGGATAGAATATGAAAATGTATTTTAGATTAGGCAGTGTGATTAAACCAAATCTCACATAAGAAAATCAAGTCTTGAATTGTTGGGCCTAAAATATTATAGTTTCGTAGTCCCCAAAATTATTCATATAAATATATGACATGTCATAACAAGGTGGAGAGATGTGACTCAACTTTTCTTACAAAACTTTGCATACTGAAAACGCAGCTGATATTTAAGGGCAAATGACTCCTTATTTATTAAATACTTGATTTTGTATTAGCAGTGTTTTTGGTTTTGAAACTCTAGATTCTAGTAGATTTAGCAAAAGTTAGACTAGTGCTTTAGCAAATCAATCTCTTTCTATTTACCGTAATTCTGTTAGAATTAAAGAACAAAAACTTACAGGGAAAAGATACAAAAATGGGAATATTCTCAAATGAATGCAATTGGTATTAGGGATGTAACGGCTATATATATGGCCTGATTAATGAAACAGTTTGATTTTGGCTGACTGTATTCATTTGCAAATAAGGTGGGGTTTGGTCATTCCTATGGCCTATAGATAGTTTTATCCAGAAGAGAAGCTTGGATAGCAAAAGAGAAAATATTTCAGGCAGAATAATGGATAAACTGGAAACAAGGAAGCTAGAAAGAGTGGCATGGAGTTAATGAGTGAGTATTTATCATAAGGAACAAGCCGTAGAACATCAACAGATGGAAGAGAACAGATAGGCAGTATGAAACAGGCAGTAAATCAAATAGTGCCAGAACTTCAGTAAAAAGCTGCTCTATGAAGTTGCCAATCATCTTATCTAATAAGTAAAATGTGTCATATATCAAAATACTTGCTTAGAGGTTTAGCTTCCTCTCTTAGTCATAGTCCAAATATAAAATTAAACATACTTAGTATTTGCACTTATTTATCGTTTTAAGATTTAGATCTTGATTTTCTTGGCTTGTTAAAAGGAGAACACATAGAAGTTTGTTTGAAAGGTACAAAAATGCATGTCCCTTATTCATCACCTTTTCTTTTTGTGCCATGTTTTATTTCATGTTATAAAGAATTCTGAGAGCATAATACTATTTGTTCTGGGCAGAAGTAATTCCATGAAAAGTTGGTAACAGAAATAAATTAAAATTTTAAAACAGAATGAGCCAGATTGGATCAAATTCAGTGGAGAACCCTGTCAATAGTAATATCCCAAAGATAATTTAATAGAGTTTAATGTAATAATTGTTTATATACAGTAATAGCAATAGCACTTAGACTTATATATCGCTTCAGTGTTTTATAGCCCTCTCTAAATGCTTTACAGTTAGCCCATTGCCCCCAACAATCTGGGTACTTGTTTTACCAATCTTTTTTATGTCATAGAATAGAATTCCTAAAAGGTCTGTAAAGGGGGCATGCATAAGCGCACCAGTGTGCCTACCACCTCTGTCTTACTGTCCCCATTTATCTGTATTAACTTTTGTTTGTTTATACCTATACCTGTTATCTTGTACATGTTTGACAAATAACATAAATTAATAAATAAACTGGACTGTTTGTTTCTGTCCTCCTTTCTTGGTTTGTCTGCTGGATTGATGCAGGGGGACATCAATCTAGCTTGATGCTGGAGTACTGTGTGCCCAGACCAGGTACTTTCTCTCGGCCTCCTGCCCATCTGTTTCTGCAAGGCCTCTGGGTGGGAGGCCTGAGAGAAAGCACCTGGTCTGGGCAAACAGCCTTCCAGAAACCTCTTTTGTGTTCCTTCTTTCAAGGAGAAGCTTTGTGGTCAATCTGAGTGAAGGAAAAAGAAGACGGGCAGACTGACAGTGGCTTGCTGATGTTGGTGGGAAAGTTGGTCCCATATTCTAGAGCTCTAGTCACAGGACTGGCCCATTGGTAATCCTAGAGTAGCTTCTTCACCCGGGTGCACTGGCTGAGGTGCAGGCCAATGTACCCGAGTGGAGGAGCTGCTCCGGGACAACCAGTGGACCAATGACTACAGCTCTGGAATATGGGACTAGCCAGGCAGCTCGTGGTGGGGTTGGAAATCTCCACTGTAGAGAGTGGTATGTGCAACTTGCAACGTTGCAAGTGGTGCATCATACAAGGAGTAGTGTATCCTTGATCGGCCAGTCCCTCCCCCCTGCTTGGTCTGGGGCAGATGGTGTTTGACAGGCTCAGGTGCAATGGGTGGGCAGAGCGGCTGCGCAGCTCACTTGATTTGTGAACAACCAGGGGATTTGGGTGGCCTTTACATGGCCAGGATGCCTTCAGGATCCCTGGCTTCCAAGGCTGGCGAAGCCCAAGGTTTGGGGTCTGATGTGCTTTTCTGCTCCCAGATGGTGGGAGTTTTGCAGACTGCTCACTGAGGCACCTGGACTCTTGTGAGGGTGGGAGGGGCTGGAGCTACTAAACAGGAGGCCAAGCTAAATGCCTGATTTAGTGCAATATAAAAAATGCAAGTAATTTTTCTGCAGACCACCAAAATTTTCTGACAGACCACTGCTTGGTGCCTGCTATTATAGTGCACAATTATTATTTTATCTGCTGATTTTGGCCCACCCAAAGTTTGGTAAAAGATATGTGCAACACATAGGGCACATAGCAAAGCAGCTTTAGGGAAGCAGGACCATAGAATTAAGCTGCAAAGTAAGCCATTAAGAGCTTTTTGCCTTTCAGCCTTTCCTCTTGGTAAGAAACAGCTTTTGAGGAGGTTTTCACATATCAATCTACATGGGCGCTGTATGATGAAATATATGACTCATTTACTTAAGGGGATGATGCATGTTCCAATTTTTATTCTGATGCTCAAAATGAATGGCTTTCCTTGACTGCTTCCAGGATAGGTTGCACCATACAGTAAGGATAATGGTTTCAACACAGTATATCAGTTTAATTTATGGGATGCCAAGAGGGCAAGATGTTATAAACAAGGAACATTGTTTTCTCAATGAAGCTGGTCATAAGGTATTAACAACTGACTTTATCACATAATTAATTGATCTGTGAAAATAGCTAGAACTTTAGCAAGAGGGAGCAATTATCCTAATCTCCACTTTTTCCAAGGGAATAACTGGCTGGAAAAATATTAATTTCAATTTTTACATGTTGGATTGCAGGAATGAAGCAAGGATTGTTCAAACCATATTTGCAATTCAAATAGAGTGAAACAACAACAGATTGTAGGTACGGTACCTCCAGTCTTGTAGGTTTCTAATGTGACTACCTTAGGCTCATGTTCTAAACACAGCAGGTATTGCTCTTCATTAACAGTTGAGTGTCTCTGAGTTGTACTAATATCCTAGCCACTATGAGGTTTTATCCTTCAGAAACACTCCCATCAGATCTTTTGGTCAGTTGATCCAATTAAAGGCTAGAGCATGGGTGTCAAACTCAATTTCATTGCAGGCCACATCAGGGTTGTAGTTAACCTGGGGGGGGGGCAGAGTGAATCTGGCCAGCTCCCATTGCTGCTGTGCTCATTCTCCTTGGCCAGTGGTTCATTGTGTGTGCAGGAGGGCAAAGTATATGGGTCAGAGGGAGGCCCACTCCCTCTCCTTGTGAGGAGACCCAGCTTTGTAACCAAAGCAGGGATAGGATTGGAGACCACCTGGAGAGGTCAGGAGGAGGTGGACAAGGAAATGGCAAAAAGAAGCAGGGCTGCTGGTGGCCAAGTGCTAAAAGGCAGGATTTCCCTCAGACCCTCCCCCTCTCTCATTATAATCTCCTTCCTTCCTTCCCCCTTCCTTTTTTCCTTCCATTTTCTCTTTGCTTTTTCCTTCTCCCTTCTCTTTTCTTTCTTCTTCCTTCCCCTCTTCCTTTCTTTTTCTTTGTCCTTCCCATTTCCCTTTCCTGTCCCTTCTTGGATGCTCAAATACAAAAGGGAAAACATTTTTCAATGCCTCCTCACCTTGTGATCAAATGCCACCTTAGCTAGTAGTTTGTGGCCACTTAAAAGACTGAGAACAAACCAGTTTATCCCATGCTAATATTTAGTGGGGATGTCCACACCCAATAGTACAGCAAAACTGTCAAAATGGTGTCTGTGATAGTTGATCAGAGCTCTTGTTTTTTATGTGCAACAACTTTAGTATTAAGGAACAGAGGTAAGTTAGTTGCTTTTCTATTAATCACAGAAGGGCTCTCCTGTAGGGACCCTGCCATGGTCTAACTCAGACTGGAAACATAACAAAAGAAAATATTTTCCCCACTCTGCTTTGTCCCCCCCTCCACTGGAAATGGCTGTTTGTGTAATGTAGTAGGTAGAAAAGAGGACTCAGACCAACAATGAGCTTGTATGGCTTTTATTCAAGGCTCTGATCAACTAATAACGTGCTGCAGGCAGGAAGCTCCCTTTTATAGGGAACTGTCAGCCTGCAACCAATCAAATTAAAGGGTTTTCCTGCACTGGGAAAGCATTAAGTAATGGAAGAGTTCTGCGCATGTGCGAACACAGCACCCCTCCCTGGCTGGCGCCAACAGTCCATGTGATTAATTTGGCATGCATAGTCATTCAGATAGGCTGGTCGCCGATGTCCCTCTCCGATCTGTGCATTCCTGGCCTTATTCTTGCTGCATTTTCATCGGGAGTGGTCGTCTATGGATTACTCTCTGGTCTTCGGTCTTCCTGCAGCTGCTGAGCCTCTGCAGCAGGTGTGGCCTCTGGTCCTTGGATGACGGCCCCAGGTAGGATGACTGGTGTTTCTTCTTCCTCATCGTTGTCATTCTCTGGCGCCTCTGTTGATTCTTTTCCAGAGTTTGCTGTTTGTTTTTCACTTTCGGCCCAGCTTCCCCTGTCCCCTTGGTTCCTGTTGTCAGGTTCAAGTCTGTTTCTGAGTTAGTCAATGTGCCTCCATCACTCCCTGCTGTCATGGAGGGTGAGGACATATGACTGGGGCCCCATTATTTTTGTTATGGTGTCTACCTGGGAGCCATTGGGGGTCGCCAGCATAGTTCCTGATGAAGACTGCTTCCCCCACTTGGAATCTTCTGTGGCTCACCTCTGTCTTGTTGGGGTGGTTGTCCAGCTGGTCCGGGTGTAGTCTGTCGAGCCCAATTCTGAGCCTCCGTCCCATTAAAAGTTCTGCTGGGTTTCAGTCAGTTAAAGTTGCTGGGATGGTGTGTTGGGTTAGGAGAATTGATTTTCTCCTGCAGTTCTCCCAGTCCCATTTTCCTGAGGGCCTCTTGTTGTTCATACAGTTTGTTCTGCCATACCATTCCCAGTGGAGTGAAACAGCACTGAGAGGGCATGCTAGATTCCCTGGCTTGCCAGGTATTCTCCAAACTGGGCTGCTGTAAATTGCGGTCCATTGTTGGAGACAATGATGTCCAGCAGCCTGTGTGTGGAAAACAATCTATTTAAAGTGGCTATGACTGCCTCAGTCATGGTGGTTGTCATCTTCTGGACCTCTATCCACTTGGAATAGGTGTCTGTGATGACAAGCAGCATGTGGTCCTGCAGTGGTCCGGTGAAGTCAATATGAAGCCTGGACCACGTTTTTTTGGGGCTGTCCCATTGTGTGGGATGGGCTGCTGATGGGGCGGGTCGAGAGGCTTGACACAGTTGGCAGAGCTTGACCCACCTCTCGATGTCATCATTAATCTCTGGCCACCACACACAGCTTCTTGTTATGTTGTTTTCAGGCCAGACCACCAGCTGGATGGGTGCTTCCCCCTCTGAAATTCTCCTTTGCTCCACAGGCCAGCGGAGGAGCAGCGATTGGGGCAGTGCAGTCCTGGACCGGGTCTGGAGCATTACAGGGGACCTCCCTGCCAGGCTCGCCAGCTGCAGCAGCCATCGGAGGCAGCCCCGGACTGCAAGCTGCCTCGCCAACTCCAATTCCCGGAGCTGGAGCTACAGGATTTCGACAGGTGCCTCGACTCCCACCCGCAGTGCATATCCCACCAAGTTGGGCCTTCTACCCAGGGCAAGGATGGGTCCACTGCCAGTGGGGCCCAGCACAGCCAGCTTGGGTGCCTCCACCTCTGGCACAACTGCAAGGACCATTACCCACACAGGCCCAGCCAGCACTGCAGATACCACTCGCAGCACCAAGGCCACCTCCCTTCAAGGTGACGTTTGACGGGACCCCAGCAAAGTTGGCCTATTTCTTGAACAGCATCCGGCTGCAATGATGCGTATGGCCATCATTATGCCACCAAACAAGATATGACTGTTGCCATCACCCAGGTGATGAATGAAGGAGAAGCCGCAGAGTGGGTGGCCAAAATGAACCAGCAAGAGGCACCAGAGCTGGACAACTTCCACGAGTTCATGCAAGTGAGTGAGCGTTTTGAAGACACCGCACAGAGGGAAAAAGCGGAAGCAGAGATCAAGGTGATCAAGCAGAGAGGCAGGCACCCTAGGGACTATATTTGGGAATTCCACAGGGTGGCTGGGAAGCTCTAAGACTGGCCTGATCACCTGTTGATTCACTATTACAAGGAGGGCTTGGATCTGGAACTTTGTAAGGCATGTGGTATTCGAGGAGCTCTGGAGAGGATCCATGATTGGTATCACCTAACTGTGGTGATGCACCTTGAAATCTACCCCCGCTGGAAAGCTCCAGCAGTAAAATCAGCATGGAAGACCATGGGGAGATGATGGTGGCGCAGGCCCCTGGGCCCAGCCCATGGCAAGTGCCATGCTTCAGATGCAGTCAGATGGGCTACCGTGCCTCTGAGTGCCTTGCACCAGCCCCTGTCCCATTTGCGAAGTCAGCTGCCCCAGCCAATCCAAAGAAAGCTCTGCTGCAGAAACCCAAAGAAGCAGGGAAGTCTGTAAAGCAAGCCCTTGAACCAATGGCCGAGGAAGAGGAATTGCTGACCCCGACAAATAGCCCCGAGCCAAGCGATGAGGACGTGAACGACGACCTGATGGTGAGTGTGGCCATTCCCCCCTTCCTCATTGAGGCCCACATAGTAGTCCCCAGGACAGGGAAACAGAAAGCTCTAGATGCCCTCTTAGATACAGGTTGCACAAGGTGCATGTTGAGCCAAGCGATAGTTGAGGAACTGGGCATTCTCACCCAGTCCCTACCCTGGCTGATACGTTTTGAGCAGGCTGACGGAAGTCTAATGGGGTGTGTGCCGGCCACCTTAATGACTGAACCACTCCGCTTAGAGATGAGCGATCATTGGGAAATCATCCAATTAGTGGTGGCCCCCAAGATGACCGACCCTCTGATGTTGGGGCTAGCCTGGCTCGACAAATGGGGTCCCACAATTACGTGGGAAAAAGGCCTCCAGAAACTGAAAATAGCTCCAGGCCCGATCTGCCACCAGTGAACGGCCTTCCCAACCTCAGTTACCCTAACCAGGTGACAAAAAAAGAGGGAAAATGCAGCAGCCACCCTCGGGGCTGCCCCCGACCTGGAGGGTGTGCCACTGGAATACCGGGACCTTGCAGAAGTTTTTAGCAAGCAGGAATGCAACATGCTCCCCCCATACCGCACCACAGACTGTGCCATTGAATTTGTGCCAGGAGCCACCCTGCCCAAACCCAAGATGACCTATGATGCCTAAAGAGATGGCCGAGTTGAGGAAGTACATCGATGAGAACCTGGCACGGGGTTTCATCCAACCAGCAAACTCCCAAGTGGCGGCCTCTGTCCTCTTCTGTGAAAAGGATGGGTCGATGAGATTATGCATGGATTTCCATGGGATCAGTGCCATGAGTGTACAGAACACTTACTCCCTCCCCCTTATGAAAGATTTGCTAAACCAGCAAAGGGGAAGGTCTTCACCAAACTGGATTTGCATGAAGCCTACTACTGTGTACGAATTCGGGAGGGGTACGAATGGAAAACGGCATTTAACTGCCCGCTGGGGAGTTTCCTGTTCAAAGTGATGCCGTTCGGGCTGCAAGGGGCTCCCGCAGTCTTTATGCAACTGATAAACGAAGTCCTTCATGAGCACCTGTATCAGGGGGTCCTGGTCTACCTGAACAATATTCTTATCTTTAGTGAGACCCTCAAAGGATGTGTGAAATTAGTCCAGCAGGTGCTACAGAAGTTACTTGCGCCGAAATTGTATGCCAAACTTTCAAAATGTGAGTTTCACTGCAAGGCAATAGACTATGCTCTCTACATGGGGCTCCCCTTGAAGAGCATCCAGAGGCTGCAGTTGGTGCAGAGTGCGGCCCCGCAGGTGATTTTGTGGGCTCCTCAGACCTTCCATATTACACCTCTCCTGTGTGAGCTGCACTGGCTCCCTGTGGCCTTCCGGGTGTGATTCTATGTGTTGGTTCTTACCTTTAAAGCTCTCCATGGCTTGGGACCCAGGTATTTACAAGACCGCCTGTTGCCACCATCAGCCTCCTGCCAGCCAGTGTGTTCCCACAGGGCAGGCCTCCTTGGGGTTCCATTGCCTGGACGCTGTCATCTAGCAGCCCCAAGGGTTCGAGCCTTCTCTGTAGGGGCACACTCCCTTTGGAACAGAGATCTGGAGATCTGGACCATCACAGACCTGCGGACATTCCAGCGTGCATTAAAAACCTATTTGTTCCAACAGGCCGGTCTGGCCTAGCATGAATTATTTTGGAGTTTTTAAACTGGTTTTAAATTTTATAATTTTTCATATTTTAATTGTCCACTCAATTCTTTTAATTTGTTTAATTGTTATTTATTCATTGTTCCCTTTTAGATGGTTGTGCACTGCCCTGAGTCCCTTCTTGGGAGAGGGGTAGTTTATAAATCCAAATAAATAAATATTTGGGCTACAGAATTTCCAGCGGGGGATCAAGATGGATCCAAAGAAAGTTTCGGCTGTTTCGGATTTGCAGCCGTTCTGAACCCGGACACAACTACAAAGTTTTCTGGGGTTCGCCAACTTCTACTGCCAGTTCATCCCTGCTTTTGCCCAAGTAGCCCTGCCGCTTACTGAATTGCTGAAAATGGAGGAAGAAAACCCCAAACCGCGGCCCACCCAGCCATTAAAATGGACAATGACCTGCCAAAAAGCATTTGAGGTGCTGAAGCAACTCTTTGCGAAGGAGCCGGTTCTTCAGCACCCAGATCCAGAAAGACCTTTTATCATCTAAACGGACACCAGCAACGTTGCCGTTGCAGCAGTTCTTCTGCAAGAAAATTTCCAGGGCCAGTTACAACCTTGTGCATACGTGAGCAAGAAACTAACTGACACCACGCAGAGGTGGGCAGTCTGGGAGAAGGAAGCTTATGCCATTTGCTGGGCCTTACTCTCTTGGAGACATTTCCTTGAAGGCAGCAAAATCCCCTTCCAGTGTGGACTGATCACAAGAACCTGGAAGCGCTGAGAAATCTGAGAAAATTGTCTCTCAAACAGGTGCAGTGGGCCCAGTACTTCAAACAATTTGATTTTAAACTGAAACATATCATGGGGGGGGGGGGGGAGAAACATTTTGGCAGACACTTTGTCCTATAAGCCACAATTCAACAGTCAGGAAGAGGATATTGTTCAACCAGTGTTGCCCGCCTCACAAGAAGCTGCTCAGATAACCACTTGAGCACAAGCATGTCGAGGTACCTCAGGTGACCACCACCCACTGACGGGGGACATCATCACTGCGTTGACCACAGATCCTTGGTTTCTCGACAACAAAGACTCTCTTACAATCCGTGATAGACTGGCATGGAAAGGCACAAAGATATATTTCCCAGTGAGTCTACGTTTTAAAGTTTTAGAGCGCTGCCATGATGCAAAGTCAGCCAGTTATTTTGGGTTTTTAAAAACCCTCCATTTAGTGCGCAAATAATTTTGATGGCCGTGCCTAAAACTGGAGGTGGAGGACTTCCTAAAAAGTTGTGTGGCCTGCGCAACCATGAAGGGGAGAACTGGAAAGCCACCTGGCCTCCTGCAGGCCGTCGCTGAAACTTTGCACCTATGGGAGGAAATCGGCATGGACTTCATTGTAGATCTTCCCATGAGCAATGGAAAAATGGTCATCTGGACCGTCATTGATTTGTTCTCTAAACAGACACATTTTGTAGCTTGCTCGGTGCTTCCAATGGCGAAGAAGCTAGCCAAATTGCTTATCCAGCATGCCTATCGCTTCCATGGGGCCCCAAAGCAAATAATCTCCGACTGAGGGGTCCAATTTACAGCAAACTTTTGGAGGCAGTTTTTGAAATCGATAGGAACGGCTCAAGGACTTAGTTCTGGGTTTCACCCGGCTACAAATGGCGCTGTAGAATGTGCGAATGCCCTAGTGGAGCAATATTTGCATTGCTACATGGATTACCAACAGAGCAACTGGTCAGATGTTCTGCCGTTTGTTGAAGTTGCTTACAACAATGCCATCCACAGCAGCATTGGTCTTACACTGTTCCAGATAACCAGCAGGGCGGACTTTGTCCTGATGCCAGAGCTGCCACAAGAACCCCCTTCTTCTATGTCCTTGCAGGAATGGATGGACTTTGTGAAGTCCATAAAGCAGCCTTGAAGAAATCAGCAAAAGCTTACAAGAAGCAAGCAGACAAACACCGATCAGAGCCAGCTCCCTTCTGAGTAGGGGAAAAAGTATATTTGTCAACAAAGTATCTAAAGTTGAAGATACCTAGCAAGAAGCTGCACCCGAAGTTCCTGGGCCCATTTCCAATAGTGAAGATAATGAACCCAGTGACTGTATAGCTAAGCCTCCCTCAATTGCTTGGCAAAGTGCATCCAGTGTTTCACAGCAGCTTGCTCAAATGACAAGTGGAATCACAAACCAGGCCTCCTGCCCCCACACCCCCTAGTCCCGTGGTCATACAGGGACAGAGACATTATGAAATGAAGAAAATTTTGGACTCAAAGACATTACGGGGTGTTTTGATGTATCTAGTCCAATGGGATACCTTTATTCGAAGCTTCCTGGGTGAAAAGTCACAATATTAGCGCAGAAAGGCTAGTGAGGAAGTTTCATGAGGAGTTCCCTAATAAGCCCAAGGGCCCTCCTGGAGGGGGGAAGGGTAGTTGAGTTTTATGGGGAAAGTAGTTGATTGATTTTCTTTGTTGGAGAAACGTTGGAGAACGTCTTTTGAAGAAGAGGGGGCAGACTGTCAGAATCTAAAAGGACATTTTAAACTGGGAGGGGGGGTTCTCTGCTGAAGAATATTAGCCATTGTCTACAGCATTATTTGGGGCCTTTTAGATTTGACACATTTTTTCTTATTTCTGCGGCAAGGTTGCTGAGAGGGTGAAGGGGGGGAGTTGGTAACAGCAACTTGGAATTGTTATCTTGTTTTCATTCTCCTCAATTTCAATCCCATCTTTTCTATCACTTCGGTGCTGATTACGCATCTAGTACACCCAGAATCCAACAGGGCCAACATTTTACCCCTAGAGGAAGAGGAAGGTGCCTGTAG
>JAEANM010008748.1:0-16807 GCA_017656035.1 Myanophis thanlyinensis
ATGCAGTGAAATGCTTATGCGACTGCAAAATCGAGGAAAGCAAGAGGAATAGTCTGCAGGAAGGATAGGGATAAGGAGCAGTTAGAGGGACGTGAACACAAGAAGAGAGAAAAGGAGAAGAAACAGAGACGAAACACAATGTCTGCTGTTATGACCAGTGTCCATCCGATGCTGCCATCCCAGGTCTTCACGGCAGGTTTTGGCCCTCTCAGTCCTCGCTGCCTTTGCCTCAGCGTCTCTCACAGCCTCCGCTTCAGTGATCCCTCGAGGCCTCCGCCTCAGGGTCTCAGCGGCTTCTCAAGTCTTCCTCCTCCTCCTCCTCAAGGCTTCCACCATCCGGCCTGCCCCGGTTTCCCGAACCTGTCATCCCGGTACCATCTTCTCTAGCTCTAGCTCTGTCCTTCGTTCTCCCAGGCCACACCTTGGCCAGATTAGATTGCTTAATGTGGTTGCTTAGGTGTTGCTTAACGGTTGTTTAAAAGTTACTTAAATTATGATTAAATTTGGTGAAAAAAAAACTAAAACAAATAAAAAGATGGGATGGGGGGGGGGGGAAAGGAACAAAGTTTGCAATTCTTTCTTAAAGTAAGACCTCCACAACCTGCGGAATTGCCTCAATCCGAGTTAAAGACTACAACTCCCAGAACTCCAAGCTGACGCTCCGTGGGTTCGCCCGGCACACTGGGAATTCTGGGAGTCGTAGTTCGAATAGGGAGGGCACTAAGTTCAGGCCGGCTGCTTCCCCGCCACGAGACGTCTCAGAAACGGTACAAAGAAAAGGAAATTTATTTATTTATTTTCAGAATTTAGGGGGGGGGGGGAAAGCCCTTGGAAGCGGAACAGCCCCCAGTGACCAGGCTGCTGCCTAACATATGAAAAAGCCTGACCCTGCCCCCCACCCACCCAACGGAGCCCTCCGCTTCGCTTTTCCTCTCCGTTTTTTTCCAATCTAGAACTCCCCAAACTTTCCCGTACTGCAGTAATACCTCCCAACGCCAGGGGACTCGCCTTTCCGCCCCCCCCCCAAACCTCAGGATCATAGAGCACACCGGTTTAGCGAAGCTGAATAAAGGGGGAGCAAACCAAAACGGGGGACTTTGAGAATGTAATAAATTCCTGAGAAGACCGAACGCGAGTAATGCCTCCTTTTTCTTTTTTAGTGGCAACATGCGACGATCCCTTCTTTTCGAAACCTGCCGTCACCCCTTGTCCGAAACTGTTCTTCTCCACGCGAATCTCCCTGCTAGTCTCAGAATATGGTACGGCCCATATTGTTTACGGTTTTTTTCTTTTTTTCCTTTAAAAAAAAAAAAGGCTTCGTAGGGTGTGGTCGTTGAAAGGAAAAAAAAAAGGAAGTTGGCTGGCTACGTAAATCGCGTAGGATAATGTTTGACGGACAGAGGAACTCGGCCAATCAGGAGAGAGCGGGAAGACGCCCGCGAGCCAATGAGAAAACGGACCGGTGGAGTAGGTGGAACTACGATCGGTGAGGGGAAGCTGAGGGTGGGGGGGGGAAAGCCGTGGAATGGCGGACGGTTGGGACGGCTGGCTTGGGCGGTGAAGAGCTGAGTGGAAGCAAGTGGGAGAAGGCGGCCGTAGGCGGGTAAGCCTCGCTCCGTGACAGGGAGGGGATGTGGAAAAGAAAAAGACCAGGGGTCATCTTAAAGAGCGGTGGGGGAGAGGTAAACTGTGGAAAGGTGTGCTATGTGGTAATGGGAGTGACGCCATTGGGGGTGACGTAGAGGAGGTGAGGGGCGTGGCCTATGCGGGTGGTGACCCAGACAGGTGAGGGGCGTGGCTTGCCCTAGGAATGGCGCCTGGTCGTGGAGTGGGACAATACAAACTTGGGGTCCGCGGCTCCTGCTTCCTGCTGGCTCACCGACCTCCTCCCAAGTGCCCGGTAATGGCTGAAGTAAGTGAATGGGGCTCGCGATAAGGCTTTCGTGCCCGAGAATTCGTGGTCAAGGCGGGAGCCAAAACCAGGAGCCCTTCCTACTTAGGTCTTTTCTCCTGGTTATTCGTCCCTCTTCTTCCTCCCCCAGTTATTTTCATAAGGGAGGGGGCGGGGAGAGAACTTTTTTAAAAAATGTTTTCAACTTCTCTTGAACTTGGACCTTTCTTTACTTTTTAAAATGACAGCTTAAAGTGAGAAAGGTGTGTAAAATGGCAACTTAAAATGAGAAGGGTGTGTTCAGTTTGGATTAATGGTGAAGGTTCAGGCTGCCTCCTTTTTGAAGGTGATGAAACCTGCAAGTTTATCCTGTTACGTGTTTGTTAGCATTCATGGGATCCAAGACCGTCTTTAACAGCATTATGGGCCCCTGGGCAAAGCTGTGTTACTGGGGGCCCTACAACAACTACTCACAGGAATGGTCGATAACATGAAATATATATTTATTTTATTGGCACTTCCAACAATGTTATTTTCTATTTATGCATGTTAGTATTAATTTAACAATGCAGTAAAATGTAATAAATGCATTGCTGTATTTATATGATACAAGATGCAGTGAAGGGTTAACATACACAGATTAGTATGGGGCCCCTATGCTTGTGGGGCCCTGCCCAAGACTGCTGTTTTCATTGCACCATACAACAATAATAATTGATTATTTTCCATATTCATGTTAGATAGGAAATCTGAGAACTATATAGTGGATTCTGGTCTAAATATTCAGGAATAGTGTTACCTAGTTTTCTGGTTTGGTCCATATCTATACTGGTCCTACTCTCTGTTTGTAATCAGTTCAGCTGTTTATACAGGTATTGTGTACAAAATTGCAGTAGATAACCAGATTGTGTGGTTATTGGGAATGTGGGTTCAACAGTTAGTGATCGTTCGAAATTACAATGGCACTGAGAAATGTGACTTATGACTGTTTTTTCACAGTTACGACCTTTGCAGTATTCCCATGATCATCAGATCTAAATTCAGATGCTTGGCAACTGGTTCATACTTATGACCGTTGCTGTGTTCCAAGGTCATGAGATGGATCACCTTTTGCGACCTTCTGACAAAGCCAATGGGGAAGCCAGATTCACTTAATCGGGTTACTAACTTATCAACTGCAGAGATTCACTAAATTCTGGCAAGAAAGGTCGTAAAATGGGGGAAAACTCAAATGTCTCACTTAACAGAAATTTTGAACTCAATTGTGTTGTAAGCCAAGGACTACCTGTATTTACCCTGCATTGCTCTGATTTATTTATTAAATTATTCTGCCCAGTTCTCAATGTCTATGCTCCCACATTCTTTCATTCTTGTTAAGGAAGTGAAGTTAGTAGTGTAAAACCAGGAAGTTCAACATTTAACAGTTAGTGTTGGCACTTGCTTCTTCATAGGATATTCCAGTCAAACTATGTATATATAATGTGTGTAGTATCTGGAGGGGAAAAATATATTCATCCCAGATTACTTTGAATTTTTACTGTGAATCATTTTGGTATATGGTGGTTGTAGAGTTTTTGAAAATGATTGGATATAAGAAAGTTCTTTTAGTTTACAATACATGGAAATTTGGCCAGTGTTATTTGTAGATTTATCCTTCATTCCAAGGAAGATATGTAGATACTGTGAGGGAGGGAAATTGTGTGTTCAGAACTCCTTGGGGAATCATAGGACATTAACATAAACAATTTATTTAAGGAATGTATCCTGTTGTAATTATATTTAGGATTGTAATTTGCACACACTAAGTAAAAAATTCCCAGTGTAAGTTTGTAGAGCCTTTCATTTCTGTTTGGTATGTGATGTCAATTGTGTATGGAATGACTTTATATGTGTCATAATTTGGGAGTCTTTTAATATCGCTTGAGTAAATAGTACAAAACAACAGTGTGTTTCTAAGCTACATTGCTGTTATTTGAAAATGTCAGAATGTATGCATTATACTTTTCATAATAGTATTCCTCTTAGTGAAGATAGTTCATAGAGGGATACTCTTATGTACCTCATCTGTTACAAGGAATAGGGAAAGCTTATTTAATGTGACATTGCTTAGTTTTCTGGGTAAGATGGTAGGGAAGGACCTGGGAACATTGAAGCCAGAAGAACATCAGGGCATTCTGGCATTTATCTTGGTAAAACGAAAGGCACTGGAGTGATGTACTCAATGAAACTGAACAAAGTAATAGAGGAACAGGAAAGCAATTCTGTGGCTTTAATAGGGTCTTGGAACACACTTCTTGCTGTGATTCATAGACAAGGAAAATGCTGATGTAGAAAAGACTAAATGAAATGAAGCAAGAAGGTGGAGTCTCTCTAAACAGAAATGATGACCTAATAATCATGTACTAGTTGATTAAGGAACTATGGGATTTAAGAATGTTCTATCTAAAGTAGAAAATACTAATCGTAGAATAATTTTCCATTGAGAAAAGGAAATTGGTGTAATAAGCAATAAAGAGAAAGGACGACTGTTTCTCTATAAAATAGGTAAACATCCATGCTTGACCATCAGTGGGAAAAAGTAGTCAGTCTCCCAGATCATAATATATTGTTTCTTTTAATAATTTGTTGAGTATAGTACCGTACTTTTGAACAAGACATAATAGTCTAAAAGCCATTAATGGTGATTTACAAACCATATTGACTAGATTTATGCTTCATTGTAAACCAAGGCCCCACATTATAGCTTAATATTTTGGGTGGGGGTGGAAGGCAAAACTGTCCGCATCCCCGCCCTTAATCCTCCCAATTTTTAAAATGGCCTAAAATCATATTGGGAAATTTATTTTGATCGTATTATGGGAGATAAATGGAGAACTTTGCCTGCCAGAGACCTTCTGATTTCATTTTCTCCCCAACTCTTGTCTATTAAAAAAAAACAAAAAACCAGGACACTTTTAGCCTTATAGTTGAACAGCTTCTTAAAGCACTTTAAAATGGAGCCATTGGCTTTAGTAGTATTTGAATTCTCTTCCACTGATACTGGAATCCATCCAGTGTATATGTACCCAGGAAAAACTCTGGTATTCTGGAGTCTGTTGATAAAGGTTTAGTGGAATGACATGACATGAAATTGCTTCTATTGATGCTTTGCATGAAAATGAGCCTCCTTTCATAAAGAAAGGAATTCATATTACTTAGGCATATGGATTAGTTTTATACTATACCCTGGCTTATCCTAGAGGCACTGTTTAGGAAATGTTAAGGTGGTAGTTTGGAGAGTTACTTGGAGTGGGAATTCTCAAGTTATTTGGAGAAATACATACATTAGATGAAGTCTACATTGTATCCAAAAAACCCTATGTTGGAATTATTGTAAATTGGTGGAAAAATTCCTGTGCCTAATAGCAAGTTATGGGCCTGTTTGTATAGGCATATGTATGCCTGTGTATGTATACTTTTGGGAGTTTGGAGAGCAATGTGCATGATCTCTAGATGCCTCATACTTTTGTACTTTTTCATAGAAAATACCACCATATACACTTTAACATTTCTTATATTAGTACTTTTGTTGGGCCTATACAAAAAGCAGGTTGTTGGAACAGTAAGAATAAAAGTTGATGATTATTTTATAACTGTAAAGATTAGTTGGATAAAAAATGAATTATTCCCCTTTTTTGTGTTTCAACAATTTTAGCTTTTAGGTTTGCTGTTATACGGTAGCTGCAAGAGGCATGGAAAAATATATAAAATAAGAGGATTTCATTAATACTTATTATCTAGCAAGTAGAAAATTAACAAGTTTTTTTGTTCATTAGCTATGGGAATAATTTTGATATAGCTTGAATTACTAGTTTTACTAGTACTTTATGTACCAAATACAAAGTATTGTTAGATGTAAAGTTAAGATTTTTTTTCTTGTATATTCTTCATCTAAATCATTTGGATGCAAATAAATTGTCTACTTGGATTTGTGGCATACTTTTGTGCATTTTTTTAAAATTGCTATCTATTGAGAGAGAGAGAGAGAGAGAGAGAGAATGGCATTATCAGTTACTGTCTTTTGTTAGACTTGTTTATCTTTGTTCTGCAATGGCTCCTAGATTATCTTTCAGTTCCCTAGGAAAGAGTGAGAAAAAAATAACATCGTTACAATTACTATAGATGTTGAATTACTGCATTATGTATAATTGTGTATATCGGGTAGAGAATTTTCCAAATCTGTGCTGATTTTCTTGGTTTTATGGAATCATTCTACTTTATCCTTTCAATTGACATTTCAGATTTGGTTTAGAATCAAGTATTTTTGAATTTTTTTTCTTGAAAGATTAGCCATTGTGAAATTCAAGATTGATTGATCTCTTCCTGTATAATCCTACTGATTTATGAGAAAAGTCAATGAGGAGTTGCCAACAACTGTACTTTGAGATGGGCAGAGGTTACTCTCCAACTATGGGAACCTGTAGTTCTACTCATCAGAGCAAGTGCCTCATTGCCTCCTCTTGAATGTAATAGGAGGGGCAACCTCTTACTAACCTCAAGCTATAGTTGTGATTCTAAGAATAGCCTGGCTTCCAACTGCGCCAAAACCTTTTTCTCTCCATCTTTGGGGGAGAAGGCTGTGGCTTTCTGCTTAGATTGCAGTCTAGAGTGCATCAATGACGTGACAGCAAAATAATCCTTTGCTTTTTCTCCCGACTCCAAATGTGAAGATGGAAAAAAAGATATAGGTACTTTTACTATGGTTGTCATGAGCGTAGTGCCTCCAAAAGATAGCAGAATTGCAGAAATAAACCTGTCCCACTTTCTAGCTTCAGAGGGATAATTGTACAGGTAGTACTCAAATTGTAATTGAGATTAGAAATTAGAGTCATAAATTGTGAAGCAGGTCACTGGATCAATTTTACAAATTTTTCCGTGGCAGTTAAGCAAATGCCGCAGTTGTAAGGGAACCCGTTTTTCCCTGTGAGCCATTTTTTGCTGGTAATCAGAAGTAAATGCCAGTTTCTGACCAAAACATTGTGAATTGCAGTCATGTGACCACAGTGTCTTGTAAATGGCTACAAATGTGGTTCAGTTGCTGAATGTAATCATGTGACCATGGGCAAAAGCAATGTTCGAACTTCAAAACCATAAGTAGTTTTGGAAGGCTCCATCATAACTTCGGACAGTTGCTAAGTGACCAGTTATAAGTTGAGGACTACTGGGACTGTAATTAAGTACAGAGTTTTTATCAGAAATATTGACATGAATACCAAAAGCAGTCTTATTACAAGAAATGTACAACATTTTCTCAAATCAGCTACAAATCTTGGTTTGTTTAGCTGCTTGCTTAAAAGGGATGTTTGGAGTTGGAACCCATGAATGCAGGCTGGTAGTATATTCATCTTTTTTATATCACAATGATTGTTTTGCTAATAGCCCATTTAATTTGGCTATTTTGTAAAAAATTATAAAGGTGTCCTATTCTGATTCCAACATATATGTTCTTGTAATAATCATTCTTATTGTTTGAAAGCTCTATTCAATTCTTAATTCAAATGTTTTAAGATACTTTCTATAATGAAATCTAAAGCTATCTGTAAAAATACCTCAAGAAAAAGAAATTGGCAGTTGTAGATTTTGTAATGTCAGAGGTTGACTTAATAAGTATTCAGCAATGATTAATTTAAAATACTAAAACTATTCAGGCAAGAATGCATGCACATATTGTAATGATTTTTCTTAAAGTAATTGGATTATATTTAGTTAACTATTTACATTTAATTATGAAGAAAAGACTTATCTTCCCAGTATTTCCCAACAAATGGTAAGGTGAAGAAATTGGATACTGGAATATAATTAATTGTATAAGGTGTAAGGTATAAGGTGAATTAGAAAGAGCTGTAGGTATTGTAGAAAGTCTGCTTTATTTCAGCAATTTAGAACTGCTTTTGAAAGTATAGTGCATAATTTAAAAACTGAAGTAAGGAAAGGGGAGCTACTTAAATGGCACAGTTTTAGATATCTGTCCTGAAGAATGTCAGCAGATAAATCATTCCTAGCTAGTTGTATTGTGACCAGAGAGGGAAAATCTCTAAAGAGAATATGTGCAAATTTTCATGTAGGGAAGTAACTGATGCTTGCATTTCCAAGTAGAGAAAAACAATATGGCAGCCATACACAAATGAGGCTAGGCAACCATGTTTAGATATATTTACATACTGGCATCAATTCAGATTTTAAATGTATAGCATTAATTGTGAAATGTTGAGCATGGCAAAAGAATGCATAGTAGCTGGTTTTCAATTTATAAATAATTTTCAATCTTGTCATTTGAAGATATATGTTTTTGCCACAAGCATTTAAAGATGTTCTTAATATCCTTGCAATTGCTCTAGTGTTTCTGGAGAGCATAAGATGGATTTAGAGATAAGCCAATCTCTGCAGTAGCCTCTAACAGTGGCATAATTATAATTTATAGCTGGCTTGCCTTGGGATTTCTGTTTTCTGTTCGTTGTCTTTTTTAAGACTGAATTAGGTCACAGTAAGGCTTGCTGAATTCAATGGAGATTACTTCTTGATCATTGTTTCACTATAGCCATCTAATGCTAGTTTCAGCTGCATGGTTTGCATCCTTTGGTTGTACCCTTGCTTACTTACACCTTTGATGAACAACTGAATCCCAGATTTGTTCTGCCAATGAGTTTAATCTGTAGAAAGTCCCTTCTATCTCTAGTGAAGTAGAATTTGATCAGCTAATAACTCATGCTTTTTTCCCTATAAAATGTTGAATTGAACATTCAGCTGTAATCACCTTATAATCACCTTATATTCAGCTGTGAGTTCACCTTCTAATCAAAGGTGGTTTAAGTGGAATCATAAAAAATTTATATCTGTTGAACATTTTGCCTTTGACTATATACAAACAGTCCTCAACTTATTACCACAATTGAGGCCTAAAATTTATGTTGCTGAATGAGACATTTATTAAGTGACTTTTTGCCCCATTTTATGACTTTTCTTGCCACAATTGTTAAGTGTTAAATTAGTAACATGGTTGTTAAGTGAATCTGGCTTCCCCATTGACTGTCAAAAGGTTTCAAAGGGTGATCATATGACCCTGGGACAATGCAACTGTCATAAATATGAGTCAGTTGCCAAGCATCTGAATTTTAATTTAATTTGAATTTTAATTGACGGAGGATTGTAAGTGTGAAATAAGGCACTATTTTCAATCATATTGTAACTAAACAGTCACTAAATGAACTATTGTAAGTCGAAGACTACCTGTAATGTAAGGTATAGCTTAGCTATTGGTTCTTATAACTAGGTTTGGATGCAAAACTGCTAAGATGTGGAATAGGTAACAACAATTCTCTTGTTTGAATTTCCATAACATGCTGAACCACATTATTTCAGTTTAGTTTACCTATGCAAATTTAGTCCTCCTGTGCTAAGGATTATTTTAAAATCTAGACAATTGCAAAAGAAGCCATTAAGACAATCTGAAAGCTTAAGCATGTATTGTCACTTTGCAGAATATACATTAATTAATACATTTCTATTGTAAGTTTGATTATGTTGGATGATTATGGGAAATATATTTCAAGGGTTAAACCTACAGAAACAGCTGTGTAAATTTCATGCATGTATACAAGCATTTGGGCATTATGGAATATTAGTCCATCCTTGATTCTATAAAGAAAAACATTGTAAGAAAGATGTAACTAAGGCTATGTATGAGACAATTCTTATGAGCAGGAAATAAGGATTTAAGGCTGAGTTGTCGAGGAAAGCTTTAATTAAAGTCTTTTTGGATAATTCACAGTATATTTTGTTTTTAATATCTATCTGCCTGTCTTAAGGACAATTTAATTGTTGTATAGTTAACATTTTTACTGTTCTGTAACTCTAAGCTCTTTAAGGCAGTATGTAAAGAAAGAAAGAAATTATTTGGGCAAGAATGGAGGGTGGAAAGAATCAATTAAAACCATAGCTTCTCTTTTCCAAATATTGTATAGCTGCCTGTAAATGACAGAAATATCTGCATTTGAGCTAATGGCAAAGTGTAAGTGCTTATTATGGATATGATGTGATATAACAATGGTGTCTTGAATAATTACTTGTGCAGTGCTTGTTGCTGATGCTTTTCTCTTAGGTAGGTTACAACATCTTTATTTTGGCAGCATGCAGAATTTTCTTCTGGACTTTCCTTTTAAAGTTTTCTAATATCTATCATTTGCTCCCTTTTCTTGGATTTTCAGACTTACTGGAAACTGTTATTTCTGGCAATTTTCCAGAGGAATTACTAACTGATGAGAAGAACTCACTGTCTTAAGACACCAGAAATAACAACTGGCCTTTCCTTGGTAAAAGGAAATAAGATTTCTGATTTGGTGGCCTGATAGAAATTTAAAATTTTGACCCTTTAGTTCTCCCCCCCCCCTTTTTTTTTCTAGATTAATAAAACTGTCCCTAAGAAGCTGGAAATATTTTAACAAGGTTCCTATTCAGGTATTTGCTTGAAGGCATAAGGGATTGAAAGTATAAGAAGAAGGGTGTCTATTTTCTGTCCCCCTATTTTCTGTTCTATCATCCTTGACATCTTTAACAGTTGAGCCACTAAGCCCCAATTTGAATCCCAGATGAATTTGATTGTATCTCAGGTGTTAACTCTTCAAAGTAGACCAGATCAGGAAACAGATATCACAAGAAATGCTAGAACTCAGTTTATAGTTTATAACAATAGACTCTTGAAAATATGGCACTGTTTCCACTTCTACCAAAGAGAGTCAAGGCAGGGCAGTCTTAAGTTTTTCTCATCTCTTCTCTTCCTGTTTTCTAGGCTAAGCCCATGTTTTTGCCAGTTTTGACATGTATCCTCTTCGAAGCCATCTCCTTGCTCCTCTGCATCAGATTTATAAGTGTGTTTAAATGGCCTCAGATGAAATTCTCCTTTAGTCTTTGCTCAATGTTTGATATGGGGAAATGAAATATGGCCATCTTGTTTGGTCTCATCCACTATTCTGGTGCTTTCCCTACCTGGGTAAATAACCTCAAACCTTCTTTGGTTAATGACACATGAATCCATTGTCTATCCCAGCAGGGACATTTAAATAGAGTTAAAGGTTGCCATGTGCGCTAAAATATATTTAGAATCTTCCAAGTATTCCAAGTCAGGTGAAAATCAATGAAATTACTGATAATTTGTAGAAATGACATAAAAATCCTTTAGTAATATTACTTTTATAATATATGTAGTCATCGAATTATGAGCATTATTTAGTTTAGTGACACTCCCCCAGTTCAGTCTGCTGAGTTAAAGAGCAGGCTATCTAGGACCAGTTGTATAAGTACTTCATTAACAACCAGGGCTAATTTGGGGTTGCCCTACAAAAAAAATTAACATTTCAATGAAACTTTCATCACGCAGATTCCGAGTGCATGTCATACCCCACCGAGAAATTTCTTATGATTTCCATAGTCATTAATGCTTTTAGAGATGAAGAATAGATTCACTGTTTTGAATGGTGGCTAAAATTTGAACATTCAATATCTCTGCATAAATATGGCCTAGCTTTGGATCTTTTACCTCAATAAATAAATGAACAAGTATAATGTTTTTGACTCATTTGTTTAATTGGATTCTCTTTAGTTTTGGGATGTGTAGAAAACAGATCACATTTTGAGTCAAATTTATGCAGAAATACTGAAAATTCAAAAGAGATTGCAAACTTTTAAGCACCACTGTAAGTCAGATTTCCAATTTAAACCCAACAAATGTGATACAACTCAAATGAATAGTTCATTTAGAAAATACATGTTACCAAGTTGAAGAAGTTTGTCCTGGACAAATGGATCAATATTTCTACACAGCAGCGCAAGAAAGTGGTAACAGGAAATATTTGATTGCAATTTTTGCATTTAAAGATGGTTCGCCCAGATAATCTAAGGTGCTAGTTTATTTTTCATACACCTTACATGTTGAATGATGTTTAGGAAATGAATGAAACAAACACCCAACTTTGAAGTTAGTGGCTCAATAGACCCCTTTTTATATACCCCTGGGATTTACATAACCTCTGGTAACATTCAGCAAGAAAGATACGCAAACATTCAGAAAGTCCAAAGGGGAACTATGCTTTTTTAACCAGAGGTATAATTGCTGACATGGTTAAGCAAATTCTTTCCTTTAACATACTGGGTGGATTGCTGTCAAAATCATTATAGTGATATTTTGGATGTATATCTTAAAAGATATTTGATATTAAAGTGTGGTATGTCATTAATTGTTGTGGCAATGCTGATTTTGGGGGGGGGGGATTTTTTTCACATACTATCCAGGAGATAGTTTCTCTTTTTAAAAAATAAAAGGGGAGGGGGATGGAGTTTTTCTACTTCAGTTACAAGACTGGGAGTCAACTTCATCAGAAATGTTTTACTTGTAGCTTTTCTTGCTGTTATTTTAGGTGAGGGTGAGGCTCTTGTTCGTTTCCTTCCTTTCAGTGTTCACTGATAATTTTCAAGCAGGGGAAAAAGCAATATACTAAAAGAATTGTTTACCTGACGTAATCCTTTTATAAGCATGTTTCTGATCTAACACAGTGAAAAAATCCTGATTTGTTCAGGGGCACATGAGTTCAGTATACATCCTGTGAGGTACTTTTATTGTATTATGGTTTGGGTACCCCCTCCTCTTTTTGATGTTTAAACCATGTACAAGTTATTGTTTTGTTTGTATAGTCCAAAACGTCAGTAGTATCTGCATACAAATGACAGCATGTTTTTCCAGCCAAATATGCACTGTATGCAAGTGGTAAATCTCTTCTTCCAACATTGCAGTTTATAGTACCAGAAATGTTTAATAAGCAGTGTGTAAGAACTCCTGGCTATTTTTAACTTTATATATTGAATTGATACATATAACGTGAAATGTAGCCTGCTGCCACATGGCAAAAAGGCTATTATGAGGTTAAAATACATGGTTATGTGATTTTAGGAGGATGCTCATTTCATAGTTCATATCAACTTCCCCCAAGCTCATTGTTTTCCAGATGTGTTTGGATTTCACTTCTCATAATCCCCAACTGAAAAATCTTATTTTCACCTTATTTTTTTTTATAAAGCTGGGGCTTTCTCCTTTCATTTCTGAAGGAGTGTGGTTTTCTTCAGTGTTATTTCTATATAACTGGTGGCTTTGTGATATTCTTACTCCACCGGTATGTGCTTACAGTTGCGCTTCCATTTCCGCTTTTGTATTTCTACCTCTTACGTTAGTCTTCATCTCCATAGACGAATAGATTTCAACTGTTCTTTCCTGCTTTGTTAAACCAAACGTCCCAGGTTTTTTAGGCATCCTTTAGTTAGTGGATTTTAGATACTTCGATTCAAAATATTTGGCAGTATAATGCACAATTTGGGCTAACTTTAACTGTATAAACAGGCAAACAGTACCTCAATGAGAATTTTGTAGATTTTTAAAAAAATATTTTTAAAATACTGACAATCGGTTTGCTTTGCAGATTCTGAGAATTAACAAAGATTGCCTTTGTGCATCTCTTCAGAATGATATTCCCATTTTCAATATACTGCATAACAGTAGTAGACATTTAGCAAACCAGATGTGTGTCATCTGAAGGATGCTAATCCTTCTCTGAAGCTAATCACTGTAGGGAAACCATCCATTTGAAGTTAACCTTTGAGTTAAGTTCAGAGGCAGACTTGCCAAGAACATTGTAATAGCTTGAAATATATCTTACTTAACCGGTTTCCCAGTTAAATTTTTTAGTAAAAACAGCACTGCAGAATTAACATGAGGATTGAGTGAGACACCACCTTATATACTAAGACACCAAATCCACATATTACAAAATCAGAACTAGAAGTTGTTTCTAATAATAGTGATAATGAGCACAATATGTGGACTGATCGCTGAAATACCCAAGCATAGGATGTCTTGGTAATAGATAGGTAAATTATTTTAAGGTTTCCTGGCTGCTCTTTGCTCCAATTGTTAATTTTAGGGTGTTTTTTCTCTCCCCACTGTAACTTTGTGTTACACATAAAACCTTGGATGATGTTCTGTACGCTCTAGATCTTGGACTCCTCTGCAGTGGTAGGTCAAATTTGAAAATTCAGATTTTGGCTTGGGAGGTAATTAGCAAAAGCTAAATCAGCTTCAGTCCCTTAACACCCTGATAGAAAAGCATTCAGGAATGACTCCTGGACCTCAGAGATAAGCTGCCAGCTGCCACAGAGACTATAAAAAGGTGGTTCAAAGTCAAGCATAAACAGCTGACTTCAAAAAAGAAAGAAAGAAAAAGAGCCTTGGATTGTTGCTGTTGGTGACAGGAAGCCATGTTCCCCAAGCTGTCAGCTTTCTGCTTCCCCCCCCCCCCATTCCATCCCACAGCAGATCAGAGCATTTGTCACAAGACAGCTGTCTCTTTTAGCAAAGCTGTTTTCTGCCTAACCTCAGAGAGGGTGGGTTCCCTTTTCTTCCTTGAAAATTAGCTAATTAAATGCAGTGTATTTTATTTTCACTAGTTGGACAGCTCATAAACACATGGCTGTGTTCTCCAACAGAGTGCAAATTCTTGAAGAGAAATATCAGTCTCTTTTGAAGATGAATGGCATGAGCATACAGGCTGTTTAATACTTTATGATTTCTGAAAATCGAATGGTTACTGTAGTTTTATAGTAGGGAGAAAGACAGTGAATGTCAAAAGCAGGGGTCTCCAATCTTGGCAACTTGAAGACTTGTGGACTTCAACTCCACAAGTCTTCAAGTTGCCAAGATTGGAGACCCCTGGTCAAAAGAGTACCATTCTGTATTTTGACATTTTTATCCCTGGTAGCTATAAAATATTTAATTTGATTTAGGCAACTCCAATCTATAAATTATCTTTATTTAATAAATGCTTTATTTAAGTGTTAGGGTTAACTGAATTGCAGATGCCTTGATTTTAAAAAAAGTTTAGAAAAGGCAAACAAGCATGATTGTCCTTCAGAATCTTTCTGAGCTTATATAATAATTTCAAAAGGTACAGCATTTATCTGATTGTAATACTGTGTTCTTCTGTGTAATAAAATGACTGTTAAAAATGCAGATGTAGTCGTAGGAAAGCCTTCCATCATGAGGCAATTTAGGAGAAATAGTGCAGCCCTCTGGCTAAAAACCAGTTGTTAGTAAGCTTCCTGGTCAGCTATCAACACTTCCTGTTTTCTCATGAGACTCCAGTTTGTCTAGCATGACACATTTTTATCCTTCCTCCAGCTAAAATGTGTTAATGTACAAATTTCATATTGGTCTTTATAGTGCCCCAAAGTTGCTAGATAATGAGATGGGCAGCATATAAATTTAATAAATAAGAATAGCTTTTTGAAAATATTTAGCAGTTATAAAAACCATTTATAATTTTGTGTAAATGGATATGGGACAGGTTACAGCAATGGGAGTTTTTGGTGGGAGTGGGACTTATCAGGCTTTTGATTTCCTTGTGGCAACCTTAAAAACTAGGTTTATTTTACCAGGTTGTGAGAGAGTGGATACATAACAGTGTTATGATAGATTAGAAAATTAGTGTATCTCTAATGTTGCTAAGATCTGTGGCCATATAATCTTTTTCCTGTTTGGGGATTATTCTTTATCTTTCAGAGCCCTGTTTGAAGCTGATCCACCATGCCATTAGTAACAAGAAATATCGAGCCAAGGCACCTGTGCCGCCAGACATTGCCCAGTGTTCGGAATGAGTTGGAATGCGCGACCAACATCACCCTGGCAAATATCATTCGACAGCTGGGCAGCTTGAGTAAGTACCATAGCAAACTGCTCTCAAGAGCTGTTGGGCTCCCAATTCTTTCTCGCTGCCCTCTTTCCTTGTGACTTATTTATTATCCATCTTTCTCAGTACCAAATGATCTTCCATGTAATATTCTTTTGAGAGGAATGCACAGGATAGTTGGAGTAAAAGCTGAGATAAAACATGAGGCAACTATTAAGCATTGTTCAGATTCCAAGTGTTCAGAATTTTGTCAGAACATAAAGGAAGCAGTTTAATGATTAGAACTGAACCTTACATCATTGCATACCTGAAATCCCCCAATTTTAATCTATTCTCTTGTTGAAGGTGTCTGCAGATGAATAATAATGAGTTGAGTATAGTTTTTAATCTGGTTGGACAATATCTTCATATAAAAGCTGAGTAAAACGTGGGCGGGATAAAGTAATAAGAGAAATCAACCACAGCAATTTTTGCAACTAAAGTATCTTACCTTATTCTAGCAGTCTTCATTTTTCAAAACGATTTACTGAACATACTTCATTTACTACTTGAAATAATCAAGCGATTCTATCCAAGCTGTCAAAAACGTGGTAGTTGAGGTTATTAATATTTCTAATTTGCCCAATAACCACAATTCTCTCAACAAATTATAGTTACTTAAAGCATGGCAAACAATCAAATAGTAAAAATTAATAAGCAGAGCAGGAATGATTTAATGAAAACCATACAAAACCAAAATCTCAATATAATATGAGCACTTAAAATCAAAAGCTGACCGTAAAAATGTTTACAGTTTTTATAACTGTATCGCTATAGAAGAAGAACAAGAATGTCTTAACCAACCATACAGTGCAAATGCTTTGTATTCTATCCTCAGCAAAGGTTTTGACAAGCAGGGCCTTCCTTTCCTTATATGGCAGGACACCTAGAGACAAGACACCTAAAGGAGAGCCTCTAAAGATGTCCGAGGGTGCTAAGGAACCATCAGCGGCTGGAGGGGTTAGGAGTTGGAGGCACCGTTTTACGGTGGTTCTCCTCCTTCCTCTCCGGCCACTCACAATTTGTGTTGGCAGGGAGGCAGAGATCGACCCCGAAGCCCCTAATATGTGGGGTGCCTCAGGGGTCGGAGCTCTCGCCCCTCCTGTTCAACATC
>JAEANM010008749.1:0-16806 GCA_017656035.1 Myanophis thanlyinensis
TTCCAGGTGTTCCTCCACCTGCTCTCTGCTCTCACTACAGATCACAATGTCATCCACAAACATCATTGTCCATGGGATTCCAGTCTGACCTCATCTGTCAACCTGTCCATCACCATAGCAAACAAGAAGGGACTCAGAGCGGATCCTTGATGCAGCCCCACCTCTATCTTGAACTCCTCTGTCTGACCTACAGCACATTTCACTACTGTTATACTCCTCTCATACAAATCCTGAATTACTCTGACATACTTCTCTGCCACCAAGCCATGCCCATCCAGTCACGTGACCATCAAGCCATGCCCACAGTCACATGACCACCAAGCCACAACCACCCACCAAGCCATGCCCACAGAACCAGTAGTAAAAAAATTTGAATTTCACCACTGATCTAACCTTATAGATTTCATATGGATGTGATTTGTTCCTAAAGCTGGGATTCTTCATTTTCCACAATAGAATAATATTAATTCTCTAATTTTGGTATAATTGCTGTAAACTCTTCTACTAGTGTGAAATGTGTTGAAATAATCAAACAAATATAAACAAATTAAATAAAACAAAATAAAACCTACCATTTCCCTCTTATCTTCTTGGAAATGTAGTTCTACAAATATTTTGCCAACAACATACGGGAGAGCACTTTCTACGAAGTTTACACATTTATCCCATTGAGGCACTAAAGATGCTGTTCCCTGGATCACCTGTTTGAGTTAAGATTGATATATTATGGTAAGTTCCTGTATAGCCTTTTCTGTAGCTATACATACCCAATGAAACAGCTTATCCTTGAGATACAGAGCAACCTTACCCTCCTTGTCTTCTTAAAGATCATTAAGATCTGGCTTTTCTCTCAAGCATTGGGCCAGGGTGGGAGGTAGGCCCAGCATTTGTATTTTTATGATGAAAACATTACAGCACTTGGTGATATATAAGAATTTTTTATTTTGTGTGTTCTATTAATTGTTAGTCATTCAGAATGATTTTATATAATATAGTTGACCATATAATTTTTTCAAATAAGTAAACAAAGAAACTCTAAAGATTTCTTTTTAAAAAACTGTTGTGAGGATCCATATCTCAATGATCTGGGGAAGGTTAGAAGTTCAATACACATTGATTTCTACAAAAGGTTTTGGTTCAAATGGGTTACATCAAATTATAGTAGTTCATGAAATATGGATATCAAATGAACTTATAGGCATAGATAACATGGATATTGATGTCTCATATTTACCCTTGAAAATTCTAGCCACCTATATTGAAAACGTCGACTGAGGTTGAATATTCTTGAATAAACCATTCTCCATACCAGATAGTTGGCAATAGTCCTGTAATACACACAAATGAAGACCAATTAGATCTATGTATTCCAATGTATAGCCAATACTAAAAATATATGAAAATATATTTTTTACTTTCTTATTCACTGCAATAACAACTTACTTAGAAATTAATGAGCAAACTATGAATTGACAAAAACATATTACAGTAGAATGAAGAGACTGAATCATAATTGCCATAATGTAAATAAGTGAGGACATTTTCCTTTTGAATATCCTGAATTGGGATTTAGTCTTAAAGGTTTAACAACTCTGTGGGGTGGGTTGAGACAAGAAAAAGTCATTGGTGCAGTCACCCAGCCTCCCTTTTAATAACTTTTATAGTATTCATTAGTATAGTTTTAATTGATTAATCATGACAAAAATAAAAACATCACTAAAACAAATTAAATAAGCATCTTGAATGTTGTAGCTGTTAGAGCTTCAGAAATGCTTAAAAATCAATTTCTTAATGGCATCTTCCATACTGGAGTAAAACATATAATTCCAAGGAATATAATAAGAATATTGTTTATTGGAAAAGACATTGCTCTGCTCTTCCAGTGTAACCTGCATTATTCTGGACAGTTAATAGCTGAATCAATGCAATCATAAGATTAATATAAACCTTAAAAACTAAAGCAGAAATATAGTGCCTCTGCTGTTTGTATCTAATGCTACAACATCTACAACATCTTAGGGTATTATTCTATGAACAATGACATACCACATCATTTTAAGTCTAAATGACTTAAGCTATATTAAGGATGTTAAGTAATTAAACATTGCAAATAGGCAAATATTATTAATTTGTCTGAAATAATAGAATTAATACTTTTAGATATATTTTGATCTTTGACTTCTTCATAAATCTTCATAAATGACTTAAATGAGTGAATAGAAGGGGAACTCATCAAATTTGCAGATGACATTAAGGTAGCAGGAATAGCCAACACCTCAGAAGACAAGCTTAGGTTCCAAAAAGATCTTAACAGATCTGAACAATGAGCCCTATCCAAAAATGAAATTTAATGTGGAGAAAAGCAAGATTTTACACCTGGGCAAGAAAAACCAAAGGTACAAGTACAGATTAGATGAAACCTGGTCCAAAAATAATAACTGTGAGAAAGACCTTGGAATCTTAATGCACAATCACTTAAACATGAGTCAGCAATGTGTGGCAGCAGCCCCAAAAGCTAATACAATCCTTGGTTGTATAAACAGAGGCATAGAATCAAAATCATGTGAAGTATTAGCACTACTTTATAAAGCCTTAGTAAGACCAGACCTGGAATACTGCATCCAGTTTGGTCACCACATGAAAAAAAGATGTTGAGACACTAGGAAGAGTGCAGAGAAGGACAATCAATATGATTAGAAGGACAATCAATATGATCATATGGCTAAATATGTGATGAACAGTTGCAGGAACTGGGCATGGCTAGTCTAGTGAAGAGAAAGATCAGGGGAGACATGATAGCATTGTTCCAATATTTGAAGGGCTGCCACAGAGAAGAAGAGATAAAGCTATTTTCCAAAGCACCCAAAGGCCAGACAAGGAATAATGGATGGAAACTGATCAAGAAGAGATTCAACCTGGAAATAAGGATAAATTTTCTGACAGTGAGAACAATCAGTCAATGAAAATCAAGAATTGATTTTTTGCTATAAGATTCCTGAGGAAAAAAGAGCAACAAATGGCTCAAGCAATAATTGAGAACCAACTCCTTTTAGGGAAGGGCAAAACTAAGGATGATGACCCAGCATTTTCTACTTCAAATATTTCATGAAATTATAAAAATATGGATTGCACCAAGCTTCTACTTTGCCATTTATCAAGAAAGAAAATTTTTACATATGGACTTTTAAATTTATGAAAAAATAGATGAAAAAATAAAAGAAGTAAATATAATTTTTTTGAATTGAATGTGGCTTTTCATTTCAAAACTCCTGCTTTCATGTGAAAATGATTATTTCAATTTAAACATTACAGACCAAAAGAGAGAAGCCAAAGTCAAGAGCAATCAAGTGAGGAAGGAACCATTTAAAAATCACTTTAAGAAGATTCCAGTTAAGAAGGCACTTTAGGAACATATACAGAAATGCATATGATACATAATAATTCATGATTGCTAACTGAAGTTACTATAAATACTTTTACAATACTGCTGTGATTGTTTCCTTTTGATATGTTGCTTCTGTCTGTTGCTCAGAGAATTTAACCACATCCTAAAGAATCCTTTTATATCCTTCATACAGAATATAAAACAGCCATGGCAAAATATTGTTAAAACATCTGTTGTGTTCCTTTTTAGCCTCATCTTTTAGCAGTCTCTGAAATGCCATAAATTTTATCTACTATACATTGGAGAAGACTTTCAAAGAAGCTACACAAAAAAATCATCATTATCATGGATTTCAATATTTCATAAACTATTTAAATGAGGGAATAGAAGGAGAACTTACCAAATTTGCAGATGATACTAAGCTGGTAGGAATAGCCAACATTCTAGATGATAGGCTCAAGATCCAGATGGATCTTGACAGTGTTGAATGCTGGGCCCTATCTAACAAAATGAAATTCAATGTAGAGCAAAGTAAAGTCTTACACTTAGGCAAGAAAAACCAAAAGTACATGTATAGCCTGGGTGAAACCAGGCTTAATAGCAATAACTGTGAGAGAGATCTTGGAGTCTTAGTGGACAACCAATTAAATATGAGCTAACAGTGTGCTGTGGCAGCCAAAAAAGCCAATGAAATTCTAAATTGCATTAACAGAGGGATATAATCAAGATCAAGTGAGGTACTAATACCACTCTATAAAGCCTTAGTAAGACCACACCTAGAATACTGCATCCAGTTTTGGTCACCACACTATAAAAAAGATGTTGAGACTCTAGAAAGAAAACAACCAAGATGATTAGGGAACTGGTGGTTAAAACATATGATGAACGTGTCAGAGTCTAAAAGGACATTTTAACTGGGGGGGATTTCTGCTGAAGAATATTAGCCATTGTTTACAGTATTATTTGGGGCCTTTTAGATTTGACACTTTTTTTCTTATTTCTGCTGCAAGGTCACTGAGAGGGTGAAGGAGGAGTTGGAAACTCAGAATTGTTATCTTGTTTTTATTCTTTTAGGTCTGGTTCTGAGAACTTTCTCTGGACAATTGACACCTGTGGGGGAAGTGTCTTAAGGGGTCGTTGAATCTCTTTTTTGAAATGGTTGGAGAGAAATTAACATGTGATATTTAATGGGGTGGAACTTTCAGTTTTACTTGGGTGGAGAAAGCCCGGGAACTTTAGATTCGGGATTTCTCCAGACCGCACCAGAACAATGTCTTCAATAAAATCTTATTCCTTGGACTTTGTCTTTTGGGAGTTCTGATTGCATTGCTGATGTTGTGTGGAACCTTGACAGAACGGTTGCAGGAATTGGGCATGGCTAGTCTAGTGAAGAGAAAGAACAGGAGAGACATGGTTGCAGTGTTCCAATATTTGAGTGCTGCCACAGAGAAGAAGGAGTCAAGCTATTTTCCAAAGCACCTGTAAGCCAGACAAGGAATAATGGATGGAAACTGAACAAGGAGAGATTTAACCTGGAAATAAGGAAAAAAATCCTGACTGTGAGAACAATCAACCAATGGAACAGCTTGCCTTTGGAAGTTGCAGGAGCTTCAGCACTTGAGATTTTGAAGAGATTGGACTGGCATTTGTCAGAAATGGTGTAAGGTCTCCTGCTTGGGTGGGAGGTTGAACTAGATGACCTACAAGATCCCTTCCAACTCTGTTAATCTGTTATATCTAAGAAATAGTATTAATTTCTTTATGACATGGAATATCTATTGCAAAACAAAAGCTTTAAGGTGTACAAAGCTTTAAGTATGTTTTTATTATTTTTAATTGTTTAAAAACGCAGTTCCACAGAATTAAACAGATTAATAGTTTCTGTTTCAGGTAAATAAAAAAAAACAAGCATAAAACTGTAATTAGACCATCATGATGATCAATGTGTGTGAAGTTTTCCAAAAGCGTAACAATATTTTGCCACATAAAAAAAAATGGAAATGAACTGGTCTGATAGGAATAATCACAAATAAAATAAATCAGAAGTACCTATGGACTTCAGCCAATAGGGAGTTATGAAACAGGCTTGAGTCCTTGTGGAAAGTGAAATATAGGACTATGTGGGATACAGATTCAATGGGTACTTCTCCATCAAGATACAATCTAAACTCACAAGGAACTTTGTAATACTTCCCATGTAATTGGAAAGCATTAAAACATGCCTTAATGTTTTACAACAATAATGCTGATATTGTTCAAAATTTAGGAAAGATTATTTGATTTAAATACCTTGCCAGCTTGAAAAAAGAACAAAAAAAAAAGGTTGATTGTGCAAAGACATTCTTTGGTAGGGCAGATTAGTTTGACTGAGTTTCCAAGTCCATAGTACATCACTTGAATGCAAAAAGTGCTTAATCATAGTCTATCATCAACATAATCTGTTTTTAGAATCTATAGTACAATATTATAGTTTTGAAAACTGAATATATTAGGCATTTTGGATGTTTCAGAAAAGTTGGCTTATTTATTTATTTTTATTTATTTAATTTAATTTATATACTGCCCCCTCTCCCTCAGGACTCGTGGCGGTTTACAGCCAATAAAAACAAAATAGAAATACAGAATACAATTAAAATCAATTAAAATAATTAAGTAACGGCTAATTAGATAGCAATTAAAATACAATTTAAATAATTAAAAACAAAACCCACAATTTAAAATCAATTAGTATAAAATTTAAAATTTAGATCTAAAAGTTAATTAACCCTCAGGTATCAGTCCAGGCTGGCTCGTTGAAATAAATGGGTTTTCAGGGCGCGTCAGAAACCACAGAGATCCGCAATAATACGAATTTCCGGGGGAAGTTTATTCCACAGGGTGGGTGTCGCCACAGAGAAGGCCCGTACCCTCAGGGTTGTCAGATGACAACGTCCAGAAGATGGAACCCCGAGGAGGCCAACACTGTGGGAACGCACTGGTGGACTGGAGGCTGATGGTGGCAACAGGCGGTCCTGTAAGTACCCGGGTCCCAAGCCATGGAGCGCTTTAAAGATGAGAACCAACACCTTGAATTGCACCCAGAAGGCCACAGGTAGCCAGTGCAGCTCGCGCAGGAGAGGTGTTACAATATGGAGACAGCTACCTCTATTATAGGAAAAAAAAAAACACAACTCGAAACGTTCTTTCTGTACAGACCCACTTAAGGGGATATAAAGAGTCTGCTGCAAGAAATGAGTATTGTACCTATAGTTATCTTCTGTACATTTTGATACTTGGAGTCCTTCTAAATGTTACATAAATAACTCCTGAATGAAAAATGAAATGTAATTCTAACAAACAAAAATCCCTCTTACCCTTGCACGTACACACTTGGCCCAGAAAATTTTATACCCCAAGTCTTATATTCCAATATGAGACTGACTTCTGAATAGATACTTGTGTACTAATTCAGTATTAATTCAACATTCAATTGATACTTTAAATAGGGCGTCTAATTTATTCTTCAAATTCAGCAAATGATTAAAAGAAGCCTTGGTTTGATGTTACCAAATTGACTGTGCTGAGTTCAATGTTGTATGTTAAATATTACATTCTTGTGTAAAGAAAAATCCCTGAAACAAAAGAGCCCCTCCATTAAAATATCTTCTTGTGGATTTTTCCGCTTTCTGCCACACTTTGTAAGGTGTCAGAACATACTCTGACAGCCAAATTTCAAAATGACTGAACTCTGACCCCCGAAGACCCTTTGATGAAAAGTCTTGCTGTTGAAATTGTTCTACGAACTTGTAAGTGCTTTCGGGATCATAACATTTAGCACCTGCACATATGCTACAATTTCCATGCATGCACCACATAAATAAAGAGAAGTGTTAGCAATCTGTTTAGAAAATGCCATCACTTCAGCTGCAAAGGAACTGTTATAGTCTTGATGTCATTTTATACCGGCTGTTGCAAGCTGAAGACAAAAAGGGTGTTTAAGGTGCAATATTAAAACAGGATGCATTTGTGAGACTTGAAAGGAAATGGAGAAAAAATGGAATCCATGATAAAGGGGCTAACAGCATTACCACCGCAATTGCAAACTATGAGAATCAATGCCAAAGATCAAAGAGGAAGCAAGATTTGAAAGAACAAATAAGTCACTAAAACAATTATAAATTTTAGTACACAAGTGTAGGTAGGAGAGACCTACAAAAGCCTCCAAAGTCTGTTTTTAAAGCTTGGAACTACATGCCATTTATTTATAATGTGTACAAATAAGCAGGCTTATTTCAGATTACTTTAACTGTGTTAAACAATGTCAACCATTAAGACCATTCATATTAACAATTGATTGATTGTTTACATTCAATCAAGTCATTTTTGACTGTTAGCGATCACATGGTTAGATTTCTATCTCTAACCTGTTCTTCCAGATCTTCCAAGTGTATACTCATTGCCATTGTAACTGAGTCTGTCCATCTTGCTATTGATTGTCTTCTTCTCCTTTCCACCTTTCCCAACATCAGAGCCTTCTCCAGGGAATTGGGTCTTCACATAATATGTTTGAAGTAGGATAATATGAGTCTGGCAAATAAGGACTCTGCTATGATTTGTTCAATGATCCATTGGTTTGATTTCTTGGCTGTCATGTCCTTGTATTCTCAGGAGCCTTCTCCAACCCTATACACAAAATTACATATATCTTTTTGAAAACTTGCATGTGAGAAAAAAAAACCAGTCATCCATGAAAATAAAATACCCAATTCTTTTATTTGATGCTATTCACCAGGTTTAGAGACATCCCATTTAAGGTATAGTTTTGCAAAGAATCTATTGAAACTATAAAACATATTTGTTATATTGCCCATTTCATAATGGCACATGTTCAGAGTTGTTGAACCCACATTTAAGCAAATTTCATAGTCATTCTCACCAGATTTTATTAGTTTTAACTCTGAAAAGTATACTGCCTGGTTCCTTAGCGTAGCCAGATTCTGCTATGTCATTTATATGTAAAATGTACAGATGATGAATAGCTCCTGCTAATTTTATGATTTGGGTTTTTCTATACATATGTAATGTTTTATATTGTTGCATTTTATTATGTGCTGTCTTTTACTGCAATACAGATTTTCATTCATCTTAAAACAATTGCATAAGGGCATTCTGTTTAAGTTGCATATAAACAAACGTAGTCTTTTTGTCTAAAGAATTTGCCATCAACATAAAGAATTGTAAAATTGGCATTTATTGTGAGAGTACGAAAGGATTCCGTTATTGCCTAATACAAATTAGAATGACATCATCACGAAGATTAAAAATCCAATTTAGTCATTATTTAAAAGTGGATTTGTAAAAGTAAACTGATGTCAATGGTTCTAGAGTGCATTATAATAAGACAAAAGAGGGCCTTTCAATAATTTGAACCTGGTGGATGAGACAGGAAATATTCATCAATGATTACTAAATTATTATCTTTCTGATGATGTCATTTTAATCTTTATTTTGCAATAAATGAATGCTTTCATGCTCTTAGCAGTAAGTACCAGTGTAACAATTTTCTTAGGCAGTTGTTACTATGTTGTGCTGATGTAAATGGATTTCTTCACTAATGAAAACTGAAGTCCAAAATGTGCAAAGAAACAGATATCCTCCCCTTAGTGTATTTAACTGAGCCTTCTTCAGTCATCCTGGTGTGTTATAATTTGTGACTGATTAACTAGAAAAATCCAAAGACTTCAAGCAAGAGAGTTGACATTGACACTGTAATCCTATACACATTAACCTGGGAATGAATCTCACTGCAATCACTAAGACTCACTTTTGAGAAAACATAAATAATGTTCTATTATTGCCTATTACTGTGTCCTATTTTTCCTATAATTCAAGGAACACCAAAATTTTAAAACGAGATATAGAAATTCACATCAAAATTCCATTCATTTCTTTGGAAAATATCACTCTAAAGATTCTCTATCCCATAAACTATAATTTATAAAAGATGTGAAGTTCTACCTTAATTCAGGTAAGAAACAAAGCATTTTATTTTTTACCCATATGATGTATCTGTTGCTGGACTGAAAGATTAATGGGATAGCTGATAGGATTTTATTCTGATAAAATGTAGCCACAATGATCCTGATAGGTTTGGTATTGTGGCAGAATATGGGTCAGAGTCACAAGAACGAGTGGCTCTTTCCCATGAAGCAAAGAGACAAAGAATATAGAATCTTTGGTATCCAGAAAAAGGGCAAATGTGGACCCACCCCTGCATTTCGCAGGATATATCTAGTAGATATGCAGATAAGTGCTTTAGCTTGGCAATATTTTCGTCAATAGGTGAGTAACAACAAATAAATTCCTCTGAATAACTCCTTGTGTCATTCTTGGTTCATCGGACTCAACATTTGGCAATTCTGCCCTACACGGGCATGGTGTGATGTTTCATTATATCAGCACTTATTCATTTCCCCGATAAACCAGAGCTTCTGACCTTCACCTAATCCTGCTTATGATGAAACCTGCCAGAGAGGAGTTTGAGGGTTATGAATTCATCAAATGAAGTTTGGAGTTCTCACCATTGACACCTAAGAAGTGAAACACCCTCCCTGCCTTTGGAGATCTAGTTTTCAGTGCTAGCTGATGATTTTCTCTCAAGAGTTTTAATTTGGTCTATAGTAGGTGGGATAGGGTGGCTGAAGGAGTTTTCTTTTCCTTAAAACATGCTGATGAGTAAGTTTTTTGGGGTGTTCAAATGTTGTTGTATAGATTGTCAATATCTTGGGACAGTTTTCCCAGTGACTTTAAAATAAGCAAATAACTAACTAACTTACTAACTTACTAACTTACTAACTTACTAACTTACTAACTTACTAACTTACTAACTTACTAACTTACTAAATAAATAAATAAATAAATGTGACTACACCTGGAAATGTTACAAAATGTTTAATGCTAAATCTACTGTGTATCATGTTTTACACCACAAAACATGGTGCAAACATTTGCATTAGTTGGTAAAGGTGATCTAAGAATCTCTTCTCATTCCTCACCCAAAGATATGGCAAGTGGCAAGCCAGTTTGGTCACCCTTGAGTTTATTGGAATTGCTTGCCAAGGTTAACCCTTGTCTCTTGTACTGTACAAGTACTGGGTGCCAAAATCCTGCCCTATTTTCCAAAGCCATTGGAGCACAAGAATGGATATGTTTCTTTAGCAATGTCTGAAGAATGATTAATGTGCTGTGATTTCCATGCAGGAGCACTTGAGATTTCTCCCTATACCAAGCTTTTTCTATAATAAAAGGTCACAGAAAAAATGCTACAGATTACTTGGATATCACTCAATCACTGCACTCTGAAGCTGTTGTTGTGATTCACTTAATGAGTGTGATAAACAGTAATGTCTTCCTGTTCTTTTTAAATTTCTGAAAAGCTGGAGAGATATTTTCGATGCTTCAAAAAAAAAATCCCTTATTACTTTAATGTGGTTTTTCCTTGCTTCTTGCCTTTCTTTTCTTCTTATAATAAAATGCATTCTGGTGAAGACAAATGGCAGTTCAAACAAGGCAACTCTAAAATCCAAGGAATGTGTGTGTGTGTGTATGTGTGTGAGAGAGAGAGAACCTGCTTTGCTTGAAATACTTTTCACTAAAACAACATTGTTTTTGCTGCACTGAGTTATAACTGGGAATTTTAGTGATGTTCAAATACCCTGTCAAAAAGGGTTCTTTTTCTCCCTGGAATTTTCAGATTATTTTCAGAGAACGTTCTATGGTTGCTTGATAGAATGCTTGTCTTCTTTTCCCCTGATAATTAGCAATCAATTTCTGCAAAACAGCAATGTCTCCTAATTGTCTATCCTGCTGATTAATCCTCAGTAAACGTTTTACAACACCAAGATACCTGGAGACACACGGCAATAACTACAGGTAACCAGACACTGTTTTTAAAAGTAATTCTTATTTGTATTTTAAGATAAAGGGCACCAATTTACTGAATTTGCTCAGACTAAATCTGTGGAAATACTCTTTTACTAATAAGCCACTAGTGGGTTGAAAACAAATGCAAGCCACAATGTATTTATTCTTAAGGTTATAGCTTCCTTGTTACTACATAATCCACATAACAAATGTGTAGAAGCCTAATCACTAACTTTTCTTGATTCCCAATTGTAATACCTTAAGCAGTGAATTTATCAAAATGACACCAAGAAGCAGTGGGATGCAGGTTTTCCTCTCTATTCTGCACACACTCACAAAGGAAAATGTAAAACACCTCACAAATCAACACACAACTTTGGTTCACGACCACTACCATACCATCTTGTTAAAGACTTTCATAAGATCAAGCATGCAAATACTGAAATATGAAGTTTGCTTTCAATCTGATACAAAGATAAAAATGTTCTTAAACTAAGTTCGACTCCTAGCAACCACAGGTAATCCACACTTATTGACTGGTCATTCAGCGACTGTTCAAATTTACAATGGTGTTGAAGAATTTATGATTGATCCTCAAAGTTATGGCCATCACAGCATTTCCACAATCATGTGTTTGTGATTCAGGCATGGGCCAATCAGTGTGCATTTACAATGGTCGCAGCATCCCATGGTCATGTGATCACCATGTGCCACCTTCACAGCTAGTTTTTGACAAAGCCAATGTGGAAGTTGGCAGGAAGTGACAAATTTCAGTCACATGACATTGCACTGAGCAACCTACTGAGTAAGTCAGTGCGGTTATGAGATTTTTCATTTTATGATTGCATCACTTAGCAAGGGAGTGGTCTATCCCAATTGCAGCAAGTGAAGTCTACTTGAATTTCCATGCCTTTTTTCTAGCTGTCACTAGACATAGTTTATTATAAAAATCAGGGTTTCCCCAAAATGATTAACATTGGAAGGCCTCCATAAATAGCTGAGGTCGAAAAGGGGTTGGTAAATATCTAAGACTCAATAGGGTAATTGATAAATGAGGGAAGGTTGATTGGGGTCAATCTTTTGGGGTATCTCAAGCTCCACACCCAACAGTGTGGAAGCTGGTATCAAGACTGTGTAAGGTAGGGTTCAGGATCAGTTGCCAGTAAGAATGGCCTTGGGTTGTTTTTATTATTCACTCTATTAGTTAAAATAATATTTCTTAAATGATTTTCCTGTAATACATGCCTGTGGGTCAGTGAACAACCTGAAACTTCATGAAGGGGTCAATGAGCTGAAGACCTTGAAGACTGTTCTAAACTTAAATAGACCTTGGGTGGAAAGGACATTTTATATTCACTTTAGCCCCTATGGATTGTTACTAGTCCACTTCCAGAGACAATTTAATAGTGTGACAGTAATCAATACATCCTTAACTAACTTGAGCTATGGGAATCAAAAGAGCCACATCTTCTAATATTATTCTTATCACACTGGACTTGACGGAAAGCATCCATATTGTATAGCAACATGACTGGGTACTAGAATATCATTTTAGGAAAAACGAGTCAGATATTTATAAAATAAAAATATTTCAACAAAGATAGATGGAAAAATCAAGCCTCTTCTAGTTATGATGTATGCTGACAGATTTACCCAAACAATTACTACTAAAATATATATGTTTTATGAGTATGTATTACTATGGGTGATCTACTGAATCTCTTGTGTAACTGCCTGAACCATCTCCCATTTTTGCTTTGATTTCAAAGCACGGGTCGCTATGCAAGACACCCCCAGCATGTTCTTCCTCCAACATACAGCCTTGAACTCCCAAGTAAAGTTTGCATTGCAACTTGAATGTAAATATTGTAATAGATTTGTTTTGGAAATTCTTACAGCTCCCTTGTGCCATTTGTAGGGAAACACTGTGATGCATGTGCATGCACGTGCTTTTCCTGGGAGATGGAGATGTCTGTGTGCTTGGGGGTGACTGATTGAATTTTGCTTGAGCTAAATTATATTTGCGCATTCTGGTAATTGCAAAGGGCCACACAGAGGAAACAAAGCATTGGCTGCTTGTGTGCAGGGATTTCCCCAATGTATAATTTCAAATTGATATGAAAAAAAGCCTTCCTATGCATTAATAATAGCCGAAAATGCAACTCACTTGGCCGCAAAACAAGCAATAGACCTCAGATGGATAACATTTATTGTTAGTATGGCTTTTCTAGTGCACAGCTTCAGAAATGCAAAATAAATTATTTATATTGTCCAGATCACTTTACATGACATGGGTTATGGTGTATACTATAGGTTTCTTTCTCTCTCTCTTTATGAATGTATGTATGTATGTGTGCGTATTCATAGATGTTCTGTAGTAAATTAATAAACCTTTTAATGATTTTACTGCCTATTTTTTGCATTTGGGGACATTACTAAAAAAAATCAAAGGCTTATTATTAAGACTTCTTTCATGGTAATCATCCTGAGGCCTTTTTTGTTTTGTTTTGTTTTGGTCTTCCTCACAAACTGTACCTTGGAGGCATAGCTAGCTTTTAGGCATTTTCTAAGGCTTAGAGCGTTATGCCCAAATTCTTTTTAAAGACCACTGTTGGAACTGTAAGGTGAGTAGAAGGAACATGTATTTCATGATCTCTAAGAATCTACTCACTGAAAAGAAATTGGAGATTGCTTTGTGTTCCTGCTCAATCTGTGTCTCTCTGCATTAGTAAGCCATGTGACAGCAGGGGTGAGCCACATGGTTTCTGACATCGGCTGCTATCCTTCATGGATAATATATTGGGGTCTTTATGCCAGCTGTGGGTGAGGCCAATGCCATTTATTCTCTTTGGTTTTGACAGCTCTTTGCTCTGTCTCAAGCAGCAAACTGGTCAGTAAAGAGATACAGCATTTACCAGAGATCCAAAATGATTGGTTAGAGAAAGTGTTTGAAATTAGGTTAAGGGTTACGTGATACTTGAGCTACAAGCTGCTTGCTTCTCTTCCAATCTAGAGAAAGGGCGATGGTAGAGCACTTGGTTCATCTGCCAAAATTCCCACCTTTCAGTTCATAGCTTCTCCATGTAGGACCTGGAAGAACTTTTGTCTAAAATGCTGATGAGCCTATGCTGGCCACTCTAATTCTGAATCACATGGAACAATATGCTAACTCAGTATAAATTTAATTCATGCGATGGCTGGCTTTCTTCTACTAAGTAATCTTGGTTTTTTTTTCAGCCCATGAGATTAAGTACTTAATTTCAATGTAAGGGTGCAAGAATAATCGTAATAATAACAAATAACAGTGATGGATTTGTTACATTAAAACTGGTCTATGTGGGTGTGTAACACAGGAGTTCTTAAAACATTATTGTAGTGATGTTTGTCTCTATTTGTCAAGAATAGGAGTATTTCAGATTTTTCTTCCCTTTCATGGGTGTTCCAAGCCAAAATGATAGATGATTCCCTTGAAAGTTTCAATCTTAACTTCAGCTCAAGAGCAAAACAAATAAACTTGCCCATACAACCCACTGTCCTTGCTTCGAAAGAACCTGGGATTTTAAAAGGGAGATTGCCATTTATTCTAATTCAAAGGGTCATTGATTTTTTTTTTTTTGGGGGGGGAGGGTAATCTTTACCAAAGAAAGTTAGAAGTTACTTTTTCTATAGCTTTTCTCCCTTTGTGCCGTCCTCCAATTTTGCTTTCCCCCTACCCTTTCCTCTTTCTTAATTTTTTCCTTTGCATTTTTGTATTTTACACCTTTCTGAAATTTAATAAAGCTTTGAAAATTAAAAGATTGACCTACTAGCTTTTATTGTTGATCATGAAAGCACGAGTGGAGCATGGAGTTGGAGCTGATGTCCATACTTATGAACATAAGTACATAAGCTTTGAGAAAGGGCATCTTCTCTCTTTGAATAGCATCTGGGGGAAGTGATATCAAAAATATCAAGATGCCTTTTTAAAAGTGTGGACTTCAGTTACAAGGTTGTGGCTGTCATCTCCCCGTCACTTTTGTGGACCTCCCTGCTTTCTACTTACTGGAAAGTTCTGAAGACTTGGGCTTTGTGGGAACCACAGCACAGCCTTGAAGTATATAAAAAAATCAGTAAAGAGAGAAACCTTTGAACACGTGTAGAATGCTTTCAATGTTTACCATTGAGTACTATACTGCAAAGCTCTTACAAAAAGTAAGAACTATTTTTTGGAAGATGCTTTTCAGTTTTCAGGAAGGCTGAAACTCTAGTTGCTAAAGACAAACATTGTTACTGTGATAGTTCTAAGCATGTGTCATATTGGGAGCTTACACTCCTATCTCAGAGAAGATGGGACTTCTCTAATAATGGACTTCTCTTAAAAAATCATGCAAAAAGTTCAGAAATCTTGACTGTTTTTTAATTTCAACTTTCTGAGTTTTTGTGGCAAGCAGCAGATTTAACAGCCATGAATAAAACTTGATAAGAGTGGGGTTTGCTCATTTTGTGGCCATTGTTAAAAAGACCTTTGAAATGGACTAAAGGAAAATATTGGAGAAGTACATATATGAACATGTATAACTATATGTGAGAATACAAATCCCTCCAGTTTTGGGTTATTTTGCTTGATACGTTTGGGGTGCTGCGTCACTGTGTGTTGACATTTGCTCATAATTATATGGTGTAGGGCACAAGCATCAAGAATGTGATGTCTCCATGTCACACTACAATTTTTTTTGTGACTTTCAGATTCCCACCAGAGACCAGAAAGTCAGCTTCACACAAGTCAAAACTGAACTCAGCATGATTTCATTTAGTTCTGTGGAGTTCAGTACACCTTTTCTTTTTCAAATTACTCTGATTTTTCCCTCTTTTGACCTGTGACTATAATTGCTGAGAAATAACTTACAAAGGAGGAAAGAAAAGACCAGGTATATTTCTAATCTTATTTTTGGTGTTAAATTGGCTTATACAACTATTTTAGCCTATTTTAAGAAGCAGTGAAGTTTTCTTACGTTTTGTAAATATTCACAAGACAGCTAATGACAGTCTATATTTGATGTAGCTTACAAACACATCAAGAATACATAGCTCAGTTATCACTGTCTTCTTGAATCATAAAGTACAAACGCATAATTAATTTTGAACATATTTTTCAATCTTTCTTTGCACACCTACAAGTCAGTCCTAAAGACATTAAGTTGGAAATTAAATGAAATGATGCATACCTTGAACTTTAGGGGAAAGAAGTCTTTAATGATAGAAATTCTAAACTATATGGCTCCAATTTACCATAACAATATCTCTCATCTCTCTCTATCTCTATCTCTTTCTCCAGTGTCTATCATCATGATCATCATGATCATCATCACTTTTTTACTGAAAGCCACTAAGGATTGAAGAAATTGAAAGTAACACAATAAAATAGTACAACCAGCATATAAATCACAATTTCTTTAGAACCATTTCTCTAACAAAATATTATATTTTTCACCCCATATTTTTAATGTCTGTCTGTGTCAGTCACTCTGTCTGTCTGTCTG
>JAEANM010008750.1:0-16806 GCA_017656035.1 Myanophis thanlyinensis
TTCTGGACCAACTGCAGCCTCCGGATGCTCTTCAAGGGGAGCCCCATGTAGAGAGCATTGGCATAGTCCAGACGGGACTATTGTGACAAATCCAGAAAACTGGGTAAATCCAGAAATTCAAACCTTACCATAGTTATCCAGTCCCTACCCACTCAAAACTTTTGTCTCCAAAGGTGGTGAAGGTGTCAGGGCAGCCATTTAATAGTATCTGTGGTGCAGAGAGGTCTTCTTTAAGAAGTGTTGAGTCGTTGACATCTTCACATCTGTTAACTTTATGTCAATTTCAGTCACTGGAAAATCCCCCAATTGATAGGAATTGTTTGTGGCAATTATTCTGCATTTCCCTTGCTATCTATCAATAAATGTCTAATTTTGGATTTCTTTATTCTGCCATTATTTTCTCATCTAAAAATTATATGGGGATTGTCTTCCATTTGTTTACCCTTCCACAATTAAGAGGGAAATCTGAAGTAGCTGCATAGGATTTATGAGCCATCTGTGAAAATGTCCAGAAATTTACTGAGGTGGAAAATCTACATTTGTTGTTGTAGAATAGATATATGCTGAGAAAAGGGGAAGGAAGGAGAAAAAGAGGATGACCAGCAGTATAGTGGATGAATTCAATTACAACAGCAATGGTTGCACTTGTTGGAAGATTTGAAAGACCAGGTTGGGGATTGATCATCTTGGAGATAATCTACCTATGTAATCACTAAGCATCAACACCAACTTGATGGCACATAGTCCTGATCAGAGCAAGTGTAGTGGCAGTTAGAAGTGACAAATAGGCAACTGGTTACCAAGGATGACAATGCAATTCCATTGCGTAACAAATAATGATTAAAATCTGCATTATACGATTGAAAAGAAAGATCAGTGATCTTAAAACAAGCCTACTGAAATTATCAGATTCAGCCTTGATCTTGATCTAGATCTACAATGCAGAATCTGCATACTCAACTTTATGACAAATAGTAGAGGTCTATCCATTACTATTTAGAAACATGTCCCATCAGCTGTCACAGGATTTATGCTTGTTAATTTTTTTAAGAATAATGCTGTGTTCTATCAAAAATATTCAGAACTTTAAGTTTATATAATTCAGTTTGTGTTAATTCTGTTTATGCTACTTTTATACAGATAAATAATTTCCTTTGTTAAACCTTTACTTTGTGATGGTCTGCTGACTAGGTACAAATAAACAAATCTGAGACTACTCCCAAGTAAATAGGTATTGCAACCCAACTGTCCTGAACATGTGATGCCAGCATACAATGAAACGAAAATATCATTCAAACTAAAAAGTCAGGATTCACACATTCTTGGAGCAGTTTTACAGCATGGATTAAGCAAAAAAAAAAAAAAAGAGTGAGCACAGAGTCTTCATTGACTCCTTTTGATATTTTATGCTTTGTGAGGGAAAGATAACACTGCTTCCACTCTTTGGTCCTCTAGCCTCTGCCATCTTCCCCTCATCAGGGACATCATAGTAGGAACTATATTAACAATTTATATTATGGTTAATAATACTCTACAAAAGTAGAGAATGTGTTGACGTTTCAGGTGTTCCTTCTCTACTGGCCATGTTTCCTGGAGCTGCCGCAAGCTCAGCAAGCATGAAAGCCAGCCGGCTGACCTTGGGCCAGTAACTTTCTCTCAGCCCAACCCACCTACCTCACAGGGTTGTTGTTTTGGGGAAAATAGGAGGAGGAAGGAATATTTAGGTATATTCATTGCTTTATTTATAACAAACAACAAGGTAGGATTAAAATATCTAATAAATAAATAACATTTAAATGGCCATAGGTTGACAGTCTCATGTGATGGGTGAAAATTGGGATGTTCAAAGTGTGCTTACTTTAAGAAGTTGTTCCATATTCTTTCAGATCAACATCTAGCAGCAGGAGAATGGGCACCAGACCCAAGCATAGGTGGATTCTGACATATGCAGGCATAGTCATAGAGAAAAAAACATCTAACAGAATAGCAATAATGTATTATACTTTTTTAACAAAAACAAAGGGGATGATATACTTCATCATATAAATCTGAAAGGAAAGTACAGATCCTCATAATTTTCACAATGTATTAAAATGATATACAACTCTCATTCACCTGATGAAAACAAATATACATCTCATGTTCACGTCTATTTACTTTTCTCGATAATACTACAAAAATGATGTATGTCACTGCCTTCTTTGAGAATGTTCATTGATAGTAGCGGTCTCTTGATCAAGCACTCACCAACCCCAACTCTGCTTAATTTCAAATTGCAGACCTCACCAAAGGGAGGGAGAATAGGCAATGCTGAGTGGCAAGAAAAGTAAGCTTTTACACAGACAAGAAAAAACAAATTCACAGATTACAGAATAGGTGGTGCCTGTCTCAATAGCAGTAACTGTGAAAGGGATCTTGCAAAAGTCCTAATGCAGGAGTGTCAAACTTGATTTCATTGAGGGCCGCAGGAGGATTGTGTTTGGAGACCGGAGTGGGCATGGCCAGGGTGGGTGTGGCCAACTTGATGTCACTCATGTCTGGGGCGTCTATGGTGGCCCAAGTGTTCTGCCAGCGAAAATGGGCTCCTGAGCTTAGTTTTCAACTGTGATGGCCTTCTGCTGCACCTCTGCCAGCAAAAATGGAGCTTCGGGGGGGGGGGATGCTCCATTTCCATTGGCAGAGGGATGGCAGGAGGCCGTCATTGCTGAAAACAGAGCCTGGGAACTCAATTTTCTCTGGCAGAGGCACCATGGGTCAGTCCTTTTCTCTGGCAGAGGCACCATGGGTCAGTCCTTTTCTCTGGCAGAGGCACCATGGGTCAGTCCTTTTCTCTGGCAGAGGCACCATGGGTCAGTCCTTTGCTGTTTCTAGGGCAGGCCTGTGGGCCAGGTGGGCCAGATCCGGCACCTAGGCTTTGAGTTTGATACCCCTGTCCTAATGGATTACCACTTAAGTATGAGTCAGCAGTATGCTACAGCTGCCAAAAAATGCAGCTGTAGGCTGAATCAACAAAGGAAGAGTATCAAGAGCATGTGAAGTATTAGTAAAAAGTATGCAAATATGAGTAGATAAATAGGTACCACCTTGGTGAGAAGGTAACAGTGTTCCATGTGCCTTGGCATATAGTGGTCACATGACCATGAAGTGTCTTCAGACAACACTGGCTCCCTCTGTTAAAAAATAGTGATAATAACTGCCCCTAGAGTCATGAGGACATCACTGGACAGGGGAAACCCATACTTGCAATATTGTGCCTAGTTCTGGTCACCACAATAAAAAAATACGTTGAGACTCTAAGAAAGAGTGCAGAGAAGAGCAACAAAGATGATTAGGGGTTTGGAGGCTAAAACATGATGAATGGTTGCAGGGACTGGGTATGTCTAATCTAATGAAAAAAGGACTACAGGTGACGTAATAGCACTCTTCCAATATTTGAGAGGCTATCACAGAGAAGAGGGGGACAACCTATTTTCCAAACCACATGAGAGCGAGACAAGAAGTAATGGAAATAAATATTTTGAGAGATCCAATTTAGAAGTAAGGAGAAATTTCCCGACAGTGAGAGCAATTAATCAGTGCAAAGGCTTGCCTTCAGAAATTGTGGGTGCTCCATCACTAGAGGTTTTTTAAGAAGAGATTGGACCACTATTTGTCCAGAATAGTATAGGATCTCCTGCTTGGGCAGAGGTTGGATTAGAAGACCTCCAGAGTCCATTCCAACTCCGTTGTTCTATAATTTTGTGGTTTTCTAGTTCAAATGCCAAGTAAAATCATTCAGCTTAAACACAGACTAAATGTTGAAGAGTTATGCCTGGTCTTAATTTTGAAATAAATTATCTTGAGGCTAATAAAATTCCTTCAAAGAAGCATAAGTAACAATTTAGCTCAAGACGTTCTCTAAGTTTACATTATGAAAAATGAAAAATGAAGTATTGAATCCTATCAGTACAATTGGTGTATAGATTTGCAGCATTACTACACTGCAGACATATGTAGTAATACTGTCTTTATTTAGTTCAGGTAAAATTAGTTAGAAATAGTACTTAAAGCTAGTTAGCAAACATTTCCTTATATCAGGAAGCTATAGTTCACAAGGAAAGAAAAATGTTAGGTAAATCTCTTGGTGTGTTTTCCAAAATTTGTGAAAACATCATTTTCACAATTCATTATAGAAAACCAAAAGGACAAGTTAAGCAACATAAAGCAAGTATATTGTAGGATATATAAAAGTATTGTAAATACCTTTCTGCTTGAGTTGAACAAGAAGATCTCCAAGGTCCCTTCTAACACTGTTATTCTGTTATTTCTGTTAAATATATGAAATAATTGTAGGAGTGCAGATAGTCCTGAGATTTTCTAGGTAGTTCAGATTTCTGTACAAGTTAATTTTGAACAAATTCTTTGTTCATGGATGTTACACATTTGTGGATGAGCTTTGATAAGCTTTTGATTAGATGTTTGAAGGTCATGACAGTCTTTTAAACGATATTTTCTTAAATAAGAAGGTGATCAGAAATTCAGTATTAGGTTGGAGAATTATGGACATGGAAATGCGTTTAAGAAGACATGTAATGCAGGACTTTCAAACAGTATATAGCTGTCTCCCTTATTCAACAGACCTACATAAATCTTTGTGACAGCCTGACAGGCCGAGATATTAGTGCTCTTCTTACTTGGGCATATAGATAGTTCTCCATGAGTACAAGGATAAAATAGATTTTATTTATTAAAAATCCAGCAAAAAGAACTATTATATCACGAACTGGGATTTTGCAGCATCGGTCTTTAAGAAAATGCTTAATGCTTAATACTTATGATCTAAGAAACTAATAAAAGTATTGCTGGTCTTTCATTTAAGTTCACACCAACATAAAGAGGCCCAGAGGGCAACTCATGAAGCTCAAAGGTTTCAGGACTTCCCTTTTACAAAAAAACCACATTTCCTTACATATTGAACTTCAGATCCAACCTCACAGAAATACTAGAAAAAAATATATAGACACCACCACTGCCTTGAAGTATTAAAACATGCTAGTTAGTGACTCACAGATTAATGGCTTTCACTTGTGCAACAGATCATTTAAACCACATTCAAAAATCCTCCCCAAACTGAAAGGCTGCAATTTGGTGCAACTTCACAAGCACACAGCACAAAACTGCTGATAAAAATATAGCTAACATAAAATCAGAAAGCTGGATAGGGATGCAGGGTATCATTTATTTAAAGGGTGGGGAATCTGAGGCCCTCCAGATGCTGTTGAAATGCAACTCCCAGATACCCTCACTATTGGTCATGTTAACTGGAGCTGCCAAAAGTTCTAATTCAGAAACATCTGGTAAGCCAGATCCTACACTTCTTATAGGCAGAGAAATCATTCAGTGTACCATATGTGTTGATTACAATTATTTGGAATAGGTAGCGTCAACACTTGTCAATAAAATCATAGAAAACTACAGAGAGAGAGAGAGAGTGTCTAACTATTGTCCTTCTCATAAGGAAGATGACTAAATGGTGTGAACAGAGAATCTTATCTGGAGGTTCTAAGGCAGTAAGTGATTACCCTCCTCTCTTTATGGTCCTCCTCAGAGATCAAATGCTGGTAATTGGGGGTGTACAATATTTTGGAGGGAAATAGTACCATGGAAAAGAGCTGTAGTGGCACAGTGGTTAGAATGCAAGTATTGCAGAACAGTGGTGAAATTCAGCCGGATCGCACCACATCGCCTGAACCGGTAGTGGCGATTTGAAATTCCACCCTTGCCCTTATCCTTCTTTATACAAGCTTCGTTTTTTGTTGTTGTTTGTTTCTTATCTTAATCAGCTGTTTGGAGTGTCAATGGAGCCTTCCTGATGATCCCCGCTGCCTCTGGTACCTATAAAAAAGGTTTAAAGAGCTGCACTGCAGCGCGTTTGGCGCGCATGCGTGTGCACAGAACCAATAGTAAAACTGGTTGGATTCCACCCCTGCTGCAGACTAATTCTGCTGACTGCTAGCAGTTCTATTCTCACTGGCTCAAGGCTGACTCAGCCTTCCATCCTTCAGAGGTCAGTCAAATGAGGACCCAGACTGTTGGGGGCATTTGCTATTGCTATTGCTATTTTGAATGTAGCATCTCTCTGCAGCTGGTTAAAGCAGCTCCATCTTTGTCTGGAATCAAATGGCTGTAACATAAACATGAAACAAAATGTATTTGGTTTAAGGAATGGCAGATCGCTACAAAAAGTAGATTACAGGTAATCCTCAGGTATGATAGTAATCAGTAATTTCACAATGGCTCTCCAGAATTGATTTCCAGCAAGATGGTGGTATATAAAACATACAAATACTACCAAGAATGTTTAGAATGCAGTTCCTGATCAAATTAACTACAGCCTGTACCTGAAAATTTAACTTAATAAAGTTGTGTTTTGAGGACAAGATTATGATTTTCATACTGTTTGTAAATTGATAGTGACTCTTAGGGATACAAAAATTATTCCCTTCCTTAACCTCTAAGACAAAGCTAGCCTTCCATTTTATCAGTAATATTATCATTACACATGTGCTATTGCTTTTAAACACAATTAAAGCTACTCATGTTTACTTTAAAATAACATGAAACATAAAAGGATATATAAATTGTTTGCCTTTTCTGACTTATATACAGAAATTCCAATGCATGATCTGATCAATAACAGACATAAATTCATTAAGGTGAATCAGTATTTTTCTAACTGAATATATTCCTAATAACGTGTGAATAAGAATAAAAATTAATATAGAGAAAGTCTTCAGGAATAGCGAAGCGAATCATGCCTGTGTGTGTAGCCACTCTGTGATCCTAGAGGGCCCTCTAGCTTTCAGAGGAATTCTGAAAGATGAAATGACACTAGAAGATGAAATGACACTAGAAGATGCTCACAGCACCACAGGAGGAAGACAAAAACAAATCTGATCAATTTTTACAATTTTTACTGTAAAAATCTTTATTAAGGCTTACCATGTGTCAATAAGATTGGCAAAACAGGCTATTTCTTCATCCTTATCATTCTCATAGCTGGCATCTAGCATCTCTGTTTTGGGTGGCTATGTCTCTTCTTGGTACAGAGAGAGAGATTGGGGAAACCCATGCAGGAACACTGGGTGGACTACTGTAAGGATCTATTGATAAAGTTGATCAGATCCAGACTGGCTGATCAGTTACAACTGAGCAGGTCTTAGTAGCTGACTTGAGGCATGCTCTTGTTCGATTATCGGCAAGAGTTTCATCTGATTGGTCCTGAGGAAATGGGCAGCATTCTTGGAACTGTGATTTCTGCCACCCATGCTTTAGATCCATGTCTCTCCAGCTGGTGAAGGCCTCTTGGGATGTGATGCATGTTTGAATACAAGATATGGTGACTTCCTCTTTGCAGAATAAGATATTTGCATTCAAAGAGGGGGTTGTCTGTCCTCTTCCTAAGAAGCTCTCCTTGGATCCAATAGTTCAGAATGATTTCTTTCCAATTTCCATCCTTCTCTTTTTAGAGTGGTTGTTTCACAACTTCAAAGGACCCTGAAAAAAAAGCAGATTTTTCTGGACTCTTTCTATTCAAACTTCAGGCATTTCAAGTATTAATTCTATGTATTCCAAGACTGATAAAATATAAATACAAACAAATGCTATTCTTCTTCCTCAAATAAATATGATTATAGTCTAAAACCTGGAGCTGAAAATGGATTCTGGAGCTATTAGCTTTCTCTTGGATAGATATCTGCTATATGTCTGCAAATGAATTCCTACACTGGAAAATATATTTGTGCTATTTTATATTATCAAACCAGATCTCAGTACATTTTGTCCTGGGAGAATCAACTCTCCTTTCTCCATGAACCTCTTCTGCAGCTCATATGTATATTTATTGTGAAACTTTCTAAAGAAACTAAACTTGAAATCTTAAAACAGAGCCAGCACAGAAATAACTGTTGCCAAATAAAATAGTTAATTTTTTCCAGTTTCATTTTGTAAATCAATCTTAATGTCAATATCAAAAGAGTTTGCTGATTTATACTACCCCTATAATTATGAAGCTTAAATATAAAATAACCAAATGATAAATAGCGAATTTGTCATCAAGCTAGAATTACAGCACCATCTTGTGGTGACCAATTTATTATAAAATTAGAAATTCCAGTAAAAGCCTTACTTAACATGTAATACTCCCTCCTCCCTGCAAAATTTTTACTACAACAAATTACCTTTTCATAATAAGAATACTTTTTGACAGTTTAGTAAGGATTCTATTTAAGCTTCATTGCACCAGCAAAAAAAAAAAGCATGCTGATTAGATGTTCATCTCCTTGAGTTGTTTATAAAAATAATAAAGGTAGGAAATGAATGAATGAATATCACAAAAGGAAAAATAGTGGGGTTGAAGTTGTTCTAGAAGAGAGGAATAAGAAATAAGATCCGCAAGAAAATGTTACACTCTATTTTTACATCAGCTAAAATGCTCCCAATCTATACAAGTAGTCCTCAATTTACAAACTTTCAAGTGACTATTGGAAGTTAGAGCAACAATGAAAAGAATTACTTATAACTGGTCTTCACATTTATGACCATATAACACGGTCACATTATCAAAATTCAGATGCTTCTGGTGGCTGGCATATATTTATGAGGGCTGCAGTGTCCCAGAGTCATGTGATCGCCATTTGGGACCTCCTCAACCAGCTTTAAACAAGCAAAACCAATGGGGAAAGCCATATTTACCTAATGACCATGTGACTCACTTAATAACTGCAGTGATTCTGTTAATAACTGTGGCAAAAAGGTCATACGATCTATGCAATTCATACAACAAGTGCCTTACAGGCAACAGAAATTCCCATCGCAATTGTGGGCCTAAGTAAAGAATTATCTGTATTTCAGATAGCTATTCCCTCTAAAATATATCCTTTCCTTCCATCTCCAATTTATAAAATGAACATTCAACTTTCTGTGGCTTTGGGGGCCTACTGTGTTATTTCCCAAAGCATTATTTTGATGCATTAGTTTATGCCCTTCAGGTTTTTTTTAATGATACCTTATATGCATGGGTTAGAATAGGCAGCTTTGTCTTTCTCAATAGTCTGTTTTAAGAACTCAGCTTAGATTTACTTATCACGGATTGATAAAATGTATAAGGCAGGTTACCATTTGAAGGATTTGAATGGCAAAATGAAAAACAATTATTTATAAAGCAAGTGACAATGACAAACTAATTAGCAAGTATGGTTCTTATACATTGGTGGGGGGGAGGGTCCCTAAAGTCTTTAGTTCATCAATTTATTCATGAAATTTCAGATTGTTCACCAATCCATTAAATGTTTTTTTTTAACCCTACTTTAATCCTACTACAAATGATAACATCCATCTTTGAAGGTTAATACTGATCGTTTTGTAAAACCTTGCTTTTTATAAAAGGTAGGCATCAATCAGCCACATTGATACTACTCTATATTATTGATCTACTGAAACATTTCCTAGGGCCGGCCCCGCCTCTCTTTCAGACCCGCCTCTTCCCTTTCAAGTTCCCCGCTCGCCTTTTTGCAGCCAACCAGCGGAAGCGACTGGGAACGGCCAATCGAGGCTCTCTTTCGCCAGGGAAAGCGCCTCCTCTCGCCTCCCTTAGGCGCGTGCGCACTCGTCCCTACGCCGCCTCGGAGGTGTGGGCAGGCCGGGCCCGTCGATTGGTCGGCGCGTTTGTTTGGGAGAACCCCCCCCCCCCCGGAGGCCTGGCCGGTCGCGCGGGGCCAGAACGTTAGAGCCTCCATGAGCAGGTGTTGTCCAGCTGTGGCCTCGGTGGTGAGGGGACTCCTCGGCTCCGTCTTTTTCTGCCTGACGCGGACTATGAGCCTCCGTGGAAATCCGGCTGCGTACCTGTCGGGGGCCGCGGCCAGCAGCAGCAGCAGCAGCAGCAGCAGGGCGGGCTCTGACGAAGGGGGCGGCGGAGGGAGCGCCTTCTTCCTGCCCTCGCCCTGGCCGAGGCTGCTGCGGCTGTCGGAGGTGCCGGGCGAGGAGCCCTTCAGAACCAACGACGCGCTGCTGCACCTGCCCCTTTCCGCCCCCGCCACGGGGCAGCCTCAGCATCACGTCGTCTACTTCCCGGGGGACGTGCAGGTAGGAGTTTCCCTTCGGATAACATTTAATTGGATGAAATTTTAATTTAATTTAATTTTTAGTGGTAGTTTTTAAAAAAAAAAAAAAAACAACCAGAAAATTTAATGATTTTATATTGGTTTTTAAATTCTGTTAATGTATTTTGTCTTTTATCTGCTGTGAACCGCCCCGAGTCCTTAGGGAGAGATGGGGCGGTATATAAATATGATAAATAAATAAAATAAATAAATAAACCTGAGCCTGGAACCGACTAGCCCAAGGGACAGATGTTTCAGAGTTCTTTGCTGCAGCCCTGGGCTCTTTGCACAACTTTTCACTTCATTTATGAGTTGAGCAACTTTATTTAGGAATTTTGCAGAGAAGGGAGAGGGGGGAGGAGAGAGAATTGCCCCCACAACCTCACAGCCCTTCGCGTGGCAGCGGGGTTATTTGCGGATGGGGGAAAAAAAAAAGGGCCAACGTTCAAATCACTGGGTGGCTCCAGTTTGCTAAAGTCAATATGCAATTATGCAAAAGACTTTGGTAATGCGGTGACCGCGCAGATCACGGTAGCCGCCTTTGAGAAAGGACCTGCGCCTCCGCCTTGCTTCAGGGCCTCATCTCGGCGCGCTTGGTCGTGGCCATTTGTCGGCTCCACCGAGCCTTCTGCTGAAGGCTGCGCTCTCCATCTCCATCCGCCTTTGAAGATCCGTGAGCACTTTCACACCCAGACACTTGGTCCTTTTCTCTTCTTCCTCCCTCCGGTTCTCTCCACCCCACCCGCCCCCCCGGACTCTGCTTTCCGGGAGGGGGCTTGAATTAACAGCCGGCTCCGGCGGGGGCTGCTTTTATTTATTTTATTTTATTTTATTTTATTTTTTTCAGCTTCACTTTGGGTTCGGCTCATCCGACGGCACTGGCTTTTCCCACCCGTCCGCTTCGCGGCTGCTGACACTGACTGGTGCCTTCATTCTGAATATCTGGATCTGGGACGCATTGAAATGTTATCTAGATGTGTGTGTGTGTGTGTAACCAAAACCCAGCCGGGGAAGTTGGGGAGGGGGGGTTGAGGAATACGTGTGCGTGTGTGTGTGTGTGTGTGTGTGTACCGTGCTGGTACCTGCACGACAAAATCCTGCGCGCCCTCCCATTTTTTTCACACGCCTCTAATCCCATTTGCACACCTGAAATAATAGCCTCGGTGGGTGACAAACACCCCCTTCCTTTTCTTGATTTTGCCGCTTTAGTGGAATAAAAGTGAGGGTTTCTCAGAGCGGCTGCCTGGGTGTTTTGTTTTTCCTTACATGGGGGAGGAATTCAGATCCAGGATCAAAGGTTGGGGTACCCCACCACCTTTTCTTGAAAGTTTGTCCTGCTGAACTCACTGCAAGCCTCCACCCAGGGTGCCCCTTATTGATATGCAACGAAGAGGAGGAGGGAACTTGATTGGGAACTCCCCAGCTCCTGGTTCTTCTCTCCCAACTTAACAGAAAGCCAGCATCGCTTTCCTATGCTTGTTTATTCCAAGTTAACTCCCGCTGTGTTTCAGTAGGGCTTACTCCTGGGAAATGGATGCATAGGGTTGCTTCCTGCATCTTCCTTCCCATTAGTGAAATATTACTTGGAAACAGATACTGCCTTGGAATTTACCTCCCAGGCTGCATATCTGAGATGAACCACCTTCTATTTGAGCTGGCTGATTTTATCTAAAAGATATTTCCTGGTGCAGAAGGCCCACTGAAGTCAGTGGATTGGCCTTAATTAATATACTGCCCGAGGTGATCCCATCATACTTATCTCTGATAATGGCTAGTTCCCAGCTTGATCCACAAACCAGTTAAGGGACTGTTCTCCTAAACATTAATTTAGGAATAAACCTGTCAAAGTTTACTGAGCAGTTCTGTAATCTCCAGGACCCTGCATTATTTGGGCTGAGTTAGACAAGAGTGCAACTTAAAGAGTTGCAAGTGTTGTTGATTTTTTTTTTAAATCACAGTTTAAAATAACATTCTGCCTTCTTAGCTTCTTTTATTTTTAATCTCCAAAAGAGTTTATCCCATACTCATCAAGGGACTCTCAAGCCTCATTTGATGTGCAGGATCTGGCTTCCAAATGGCTCTGCTTATTTGGGGCAACAAAGAATCAAACTTTGCTGCAGTTAAGAAACCATTTTGAGGGCTCTCTAAATATACAATCTGAAGGTTTAGTGTTAGAAAATAATTTCTACCGGATTAAATGAAATAGATTTATGAGAAGGTCTGCTTATTATGATGCCCACAAACCTCTTGGGGCTTTTTCCCTGAGTGAGTTTTATGGAATGTTGTGGTTTGAGTTTCTGTAAATCAGTTCTCTGTCTACGCACATCCCCTTTTTACAATATTCTTCTACCTCTTTTCATTTTGCTAAATAGTAACAATTGAAGAAACTTTTCCACCTCTAATTGAAACTCCCAATTCCAGCCCTTCCTTCTATAACTATTTCCAAAGCCACTGCCCAATCAATATCTCCAATGTCCCATCCCAGAATGTTGTCTTATGACATTTTGTTGAGTTTCTCCAGATAGCTGAGGCAAATCAAAGAAATCCACAAATCAAGAAATATAGTAAGATAAGAGTAGAAGGAATATTAGAAATGGGTTGATTAGGAATTGATTTCTAGGGGAAGGGGAAAAAAAACCAAGTACCAAATTCTTCCCCATATCCAGTGTTGTAGCCCCTAACTAAGCAGGAAGCTTATAAGCAATGATTTTGAGATGGTCTGAGTCAGGGACCACCATGGGAGCAGTAGTAATTGCTAGTGTGAATAAGTAAATAATGATCGGTCATTATTGTCTTTCTTGACCCTGCCCTTCTACAGTGGACAATTTCATTGGAAGAACAGTGACTTTTCGTACACCAGGACAAGGTAGAGCAAAGCAAATTTGTTGTGGCTATTCACTTCACCCCCACATCCTAAGAAACATTCCTCCCCAGCCACAATCCCTATGCATAGCAGGGGCTTCTGTTCCAGGCTCAAATACAAGTAGGTGTGCCAGAAGGAGGGGTGGCTGGGTGCAGCAGTGGTAAGCCACCCAGACTTACTTCTGCCCCATCCCATCAAAAAACAAGTGAAACGAATTGGCATTCCCAAGGAGAAAGTGGGGGAGAGGGTTGCAGTGTCTGTGAGACTTGCCCTGTTAGTAGATGTTTAGGACTGGCAATGAGAAGAAAACATATCGATCTTCACCCCTTACCTCTAAAATCACATGCTGCCTTAAGTCTCATTCTTGTGATTGATGCTTTGGGTTCAATGTTGCTATAGAGTAACTTCTGAACAGACTCTGGCACTAATGAAATATTAGCCTCTCCCATCCCTCCCTAACAGATCAAAATAAATAAATAAATAAATAAATAAAATAAAAAACATCTCAGTTTAGGGGCAGGGCAGATTCCGAGGAGTTAGAAAATTAAAGTTCCTTGTTTATGGGTAACACACACACACAAAGTCCATGGATTATCCCCAAAACTTCTTTGTATATCCAATACCTAAAACTTTTTTTAAAAGATTCTGCATTGGTTGTTAGAAATTACAGCTGATTAAATACTTCCACTTGAGATAGATTAAATCCAAAGAGATATTAGTGATTCTGAGGTTATCCTTTCTATATATGTGTGTATATGTACAAATGTCTAAGAATTTATAGAATTGGAATTTCACTGAATTTTTAAAAATACAATAATTCAAGTTGAAATATTGATGAGATATTGCTCGCACAATTATTACAACTTCAAATCCCCTTATCTGGGAGTGAAGTCTTACAGAATGGAAGGAAGGTTTATTTAAGCAGGATGAAATATAAATTCTTGACTTTGGGTTTTGTTTTTTTAAAGGATAGTTTACTTTCACTTTAAAGCTATTTTGTAGTGTAGGTTAGCACAAGAATAAATTTAAGTAATTTTCTCCCTTTTTAATTAAAAAAAAAACTGTAGGGAAACATTGTTCCCTCTATGAATGCAGTCTATTAACCAACGTAAGTTATTTGGTGGAAGGGCACATTTGAAAACCATATTAAGTTTCTGCTTCATTGTAGGAGAATTTTTCATCTTGTCCTGGGCAGGTGAAATTATTTGGAGAACAGAGAGGCCCCATGGAGAGTATCATTTTTAATCTTTCCTTTTTCCTTTCTTCCCCAAAGTCACCTTTCAATGTTTCATAGTTTCTCCAATGTATTTCAAGTGATCAGCCTTCCCCTCCCCCCCATTTAAACTGGATAGATGCATTTCAGGAAGTAATTGGCTGGTGTTGTATTAAATTCCCACCAAAAATTCCAGCTTTTGTATATCTTGTGTGTGTCAGTCTTGATTTAATATAAAGAAGCTATCGTCTCCATCATATTTTCACTACTGATTTCCCAGTAAAAGCAACTCTTCCTATTCTTCAAAGGCCACTAAAAATATACAAGACCCCCCCTGGCACCTTCTCCCAACAGATATAAAGATATAATGCCATTGAACAATAATATGCCTCTTCCTAGTGCCCACATTAATATATAGAGAGTTCAGCAAAATTTCAACCTGAAGATATGATCATTGGTGAAGGCACTCCAACTTTCATCTAGGACATGAACTCACACAAGTAAATTTCCAAATGCCTTTTTTTCTTTTTGTAATAGTTTTTATCAAACTTAGTTTCTATCTAGGTTTTATTATTATTTTTTATTTATACATTTAATATATATTTAATATTTAATATATATTTAATATTCCTTAGGTCGCCATTCTCTACTAATTTGGGATGTGTGTAGGCATCTTGTTGAATTCAGAGAAGGTAGGAGGTGCATTGAGACTACCCCTACAAGCTTTGTCTATAAACTCCAAAAGTAATAATCTTAATTGTTTCCATGTTATAATTCCCAGCACACCAGTATATTCTTTTGGCTTCAGTAATTCTACCTCAAGCGGTTTTTTAAAAAAGGAAGAGACATATTATAAATGAAGTTTGGGTGGCTGATTACTGAGAATACCCCTTAAACAGTATCTCTGGCTTTCACTGACTGTTCAAATGTTTCGCTCAGCCACGTCCTGAGTAAAAATGTCCTCTCTACCCCCTTTAGCCAAAAAAGTTTTGTCAATGGCTGTTGTAGTTTTACCATCGTCCAGTAGACGGCGTAAACGCCCAAGCCTTCAAATAAACAGGAGATCTATCGGGTTTTGTTTTAAATAATGAAGGCAGCCGTATTTTAATTCCAGAAAGTATTTTTTTTATTAATACTATTATTATTAGCAGAACCCATTAATATTATTGATGACACTGTTTGGAAATATCAATACTGTATAAAAAGTAGAGGGGATGCCCCAACCATCACAGATTATAAACTAGATGAATCTTCAGTCACATTCAGCCCTCCGATTAAAGTAAAAGAAACTCTCTCCCAGGACGTATCCTCAAAACCTCCCGAAAAGGGATGAGTTAGTTTATAGCTGTGTAATATTATCGCCTCATTATCGATCATGGAATTTTCTGTTGTAAAAAAAAAAAAGTTAAATATTGTTCCTGAAATTTAGATCTATCAAGAAGGTGATCAACGGTCAGATAATTTCCAAAAAGTCGTAGAGGCTTTCTACAATTTTCTGTTTGAACTGGTGGGTGGGTGGGTAAGATTTTTTTCTATATGTATAAATCAGGAAACTTAATGTCTGCGATTCCTCTCAACTTTCTTTGAATTTCAGCTTCCAATCACATGTCACACTTCCCAAAATTAAAGGAAAACAACAACAAAAGCAACAAACAACAAAAGAACAACCTGCAATCTCTCCAATCTGATTTAAGGCCACTCTCTCGGGGGTTGCATAGTGTCCTCACCCCACCCCCAAGTGACAAACGTCCAGGCCAGTAATAATAGTAACTCATTTCACAGTTGGGGGCGGCGGTGCGGGGGTGGGGGTGGGGTGGGCGGTGAAGAGGGAGGAGGTTGTTGTTGTTGTTTAAGTGTAAATTATCCCAGTAAGGATCAAAAAGTTTTTAGTTGGGAACTAACTTTTTTTTTTTAGAAATGTTTTAGGAAGACCTCTATTAATTAATAAAAGGCGATCTATAACTTCTGAAAAGGGCAGATCGGTCATTAAATTGAACAGCCTTGTTACATTTTCTCTTTGGTCATTCACACACACCCCACCTCACACACACACACACACACACACCACTGCTTGCCTTTTCTATCAGTCAGGCTCTTCCCCCCCCCCTTTCCCAGCCGCATTCTCTCCCTGAGGGTGGGTGGGTGAGAGATTCAGACATTTTAAAGCCCTGGAAAGAAAACGTTCTTTTGCAAAAGTGTTGCAAAAATAATAATCATCATCATCATCATCTTCCCGTTTCTTCACTCTTCGGAGTGTTTACTAAATACAGCGGCTTGAGCATTTCGCCTCCCTCGCTGTCCCGAATGGCCAGCCTGACCTCTGATTGACTCCTGAACTGGACCGGGGCTCTTTGTTTTCCCAAGTCGGAATCCAGTAAACAAACCATCTCTAACTCTCCAAAGTCCCGTCTTTACTTCGCAAACGGCCACTCGCTTCATCTTCACTTAATCTCCCCTCCACCCCCGCTGAACCTCCTTTCTTTTTCACCCCAAGTTTTGCCCTCTAATGGATCTTTAAATAGTTTTCTCTTTCGCGCTGCCCTTCATTCAGGGTTTTCTGTCTATACTTTTTTTTTTTTTTTGGGGGGGGG
>JAEANM010008751.1:0-16805 GCA_017656035.1 Myanophis thanlyinensis
TGCCGAACCCCTCCACAAACTCTTGAACAAAGATACCCCTTGGCACTGGGGGGAGGTGGAACAAAAGGCATTCCAGGTGGTCAAAGCTTTAATAACATCTGATAGCCTATAAGTGCAATACAGCGAATCAACCCCATTTCAGTTAACCTGTGATGCTTCACCCTATGGAGTGGGCGCCGTTTTGAGCCACGTTTTCCCTGATGGCCATACCACGCCAATAGCATTCTATTCATGGACCCTATCTGCACCTGAAAGGAATTACAGCCAACTAGATAAGGAGGCCCTGGCGGCCATTGCAGGGATAAAGCATTTCCATGACTACCTATATGGCTGGAAAGTCACACTTGTCACCGACCATAAAACCCTGCTGGGCCTCATCGCTGGGGACAAACAAACCCCCCAGGTTCTCTCCCCCCACATGACCAGATGGATAGAATTTCTGGCAGCCTACTCATATTTGCTGGAATACCACCCGGGGGTGCAAATAGCCCAGCCGATGCCCTCAGCAGGTGCCCGGCACCCAGCACCCCAGCCGATCCGGCCCCAACTCTTCCCCTACTACTCATAGAACACATTCCAGGGAACCCAGTCATTGCCAACATCATCGCTCAATGCACACTCAAAGACTCGACCCTTGCAACCATCCTACAATGGGTATTGAAAGGCTGCCCCCCCCCAGAAATGAGGGGAACAATTTAAACCCTATGAATGTAGACAATCCGAACTATGCACCCAGTGTGGCTGCCTACTGTGGGGTCACAGAGTCATCATACCCCCACCATTGAGAGGACAAACCCTCACTGCCATCCATGAGGGCAACCTGGGCATCATTTGTATGAAATCACTGGCCAGAAGCTATGTTTGGTCGCCCAGTTTAGACAAGGATATAGAAGAGAAAGTCAAACTATGCCTTCCATGCCAAACATCCCATGCTGCCCCCCCAGCAGCCCCAATCTCAAAGTGGGACACCACTCAGAATCCCTGCTCCTGCATCCATGTCGATTTTGCGGGACCAGTCCAGGACCAAATGCTTTTCATTGTTGTGGATGCCCACTCCAACCGGACTGAGGTAATACCAATGCGTTCAGCCACCACCGAAGCCACAACAGCCGCCTTACAGAAACTTTTTGCAACGCACGGCCTCCCAGATGTCCTGGTATCTGACAATGGCCCCCAATTTGTTGCAACAGAATTCAACAACTTTCTCAAAAGCCTGGGCATCTGCCACACCACCTCCGCACCCTACAGACCCATGGCGAATGGATGGGCAGAACGAGCCATACGAACAATGAAGGAAGCGATTGACCACATGCATTCGGGCAATTTACAGCAGAAAATAAACACTTTCCTCCTCGCCCAACATTCCACCCTCTCGCCAACCTCCAACCGCAGCCCAGCCGAACTTTTGATGGGGCGTAAAATAAAGATTCCCCTTAGCAGAGTCCACCCGGACGATCCCCCAATCCCCAATTTTCCCTCCCCAGGGGTGAGAACTTTCTTGGAGGGGGAGGGGGTATTCGCAAGAAATTACCCAGGCCCAGCCAAATGGGTGCCTGGGATAATAAGCCGGTCGACCAGACCCAAGTCGTATGAAATAAAATTAGCCAATGGCCACACCTGGAGAAGGCACATTGACCAACTACGCGGAAGACTAGTGGAGGAAGACGGCCCGAGGAGGGGGGAGGAACCTCACAACCCCAGGGATAAAGACTACACCAGGGGGATCCCACATTACTTACCTGGGGCCTTCCCCGCACTCTCAGCCGCCGAGGCCCAGCCACCGCCGCCACCGCTGGGAACAGAAGAGGTCCCCGGCACATCCATCCATGGCGGCAGCAGCGGCTCAAATGAACAGAGCCTGTGCCGTTCGATGCGCACAAGGCACCTCCCCACTTACCTAAAGGACTTGCGCAATACAAACATCTCGAACACTCGATCCGAGAGGGGAGGGGTGTAATGTACTGCGCAGGTGCAGCCAGAGTTTCCACTCCGGTCTGACTAAGCGGACTTTTGAACCGGCAGCTGATTGGCTGCCGAATGGGCGATTCTCATTGGCTGGTTTGCCAGCCAATGGGAAACACGGAAAGTGACACCACGGCAAAATATAAAAAACGTGGCTCACTTCTTTTCCTCCAGTTACGACCGGAGCAAAAAGCTCATCGTAAGTTTTGCTCGCAGCTCGGAATAAACGGGACCCTTCGCGGTCATACAAACTGATCTCGTGTCTGCTGTATTTCTTGACCGATTTGGACCAGGTTTTCGGCTAAAACAAAAAGTCCTTTTTTAAAAGTGCATCTGCCTCCTTCTTCACATGGGATCACCTGACAGTTAGGAGGGAGGGGGAGAAGGGGGAAGCTGCTAGCAGAGAGGGGAATGCTTCTGGGATGAGGGGAGTCAGGAAGAGAAAAGGCAGTTTTCAAGAGTGGAGGCAGGAAAGCAAAGCAAGCAAGTGAATGAACCTTTGACCTTTATTCCCCCTCATTCCCAAGGCAGCTGAGTAGCACCCTTCTCCTCACCTGAGAAGTGACCAAAGGGCCTTCTTGCCAGATGTGCCACCCTTGTTCAGATTCCTTGCCTCCCTCTGGCAACCCTCAGCTGAACGTGGCTACCTCACCAACTGAGGAGAAAAACAGACTTACTTCAGCGACACCACCACCACCTGCACCCAAAATCTTTCAACTTGAAATGTTTCTTTAAAGTCACCCCAAAGGGGTGAGCAAAGTAGGCTTCTTATCTTACATTCTCATTAGCAGTAGTCCTCGACTTATGACCACAACTGAGCCAAAATTTCCATTGCTAAGCAAGATTGCTAAGCTGAGCAAAACTCAGCTCTATTTTGTGATTTTCCTTGCCACCGTTATGGTCAGTAATAGTAAATAAATAGAAATTGTATCTTGTTGAAGCCTTTGAGGCGAGCAGTCAGGAGACAGTGATGGATGTGATGAGTGACGTTGTGTTGTCTATGCCCACTAGTCACATGATCACCCAGCCATGCCTACCAAGCCTGTCATTGGGGCAGAGAAACAGTTGTTAAATTATTTGAATCCTGTCATTAGTACTGCTTTATAAAGCCTTAGCAAGACCACACCTGAAATACTACATCCAGTTTTCATCTCCACATTACAAAAAAAAATGTTGAGACTTGGAAAAAACAAAAAGAATAGCAGCTAAGATGATTAAAGGCCTGAGACTAAAACATATGAAGAACGGTTGTAGAATTTGGGTTGGCTAGTCTAGAAAAAAGAAGGGTTAGGTGGGACACAATAACAGTATTCCAGTATTTGAGAGGCTGCAACAAAGAGGATGGGGTCAATATATTTTCCAAAGCACCAATGGGCAGGATAAGAAAGAATGGATGGAAACTAATCAAGGAGAGAAGCAATTCTCTGAAATTAAGCAGAAACTTCCTAACAGTGAGAACAATTAACCAGTGGAACAGCTTGCCTTCAGAAATTATGGCTGTTTCATCACTGGAGATTTTTAAGAAGAGATTGGACTGTCACTTGTCCGAAATAGTATAGGATCTCCTACTTGACCAGGGAATGGACTAGAAGACCTCCAGTGTACCTTCCAGATGTATTCTGATTCTGATCCTGGAATCCAGCTAAAAATAAGCTACTTTTAAAAGTTGTGAGTTCAACTGGAGTTAACTGTGGGTTTAATCTAATGTGTTAAGATTTGTGATGCATTACATTTTAATAATAGTAATTATTTTTCTTTTATTATTACAAAGAGAAGGTAGTCTCATTTATGGGAAATAAATATAAATCTGTTAATGTGAGAAGTAAGATTTATTCCTGTAAAAGATGAACCAAAGTAATACCAGTTTTGTAAGAGTAGACTGTGAGTAGAGTAGACTCTTGAGTGACCTAGGCCAGCTGGAATATTATTTAAATGAGTGATTCTGGGAACAAGGTTGCTATGACATAAACAAGCCTATAAAATTTAGGGATTTTTGAGGTGTTTGTGGGAAGACAGGAAAGAAAACATATTAACTCAGAAAAACATGTTATTCAGTATTGTTATTAATAACCAGTATAAGAGCCAAGTAAGCAGAATATATACCAAGCATTGTTAGGTGTTTTCCAGCACTGGTTGGCAAAGATTGTGAACCCAACAACATTACAATAACCATGACAATTGCTGATATACCATTTGCGCACAACCACATAGCCAATAATGTTGGAAGGGGCAGTGATGGGAGGAAACATGGGGATGTACCTGTATTATTACTGTATTTAAACTGTAAGTACAATATTTTGTACTTTCTGATCATTTTGATCATTTTCTATGGAAAAGGATCCTCTTGCAACAGGACATTATATTTTATATCTTATCTTATATTTCAATTTATAATAAATATTACTTGCTTGTTCAGAAGTCTATCATGTTTTTCTTCAAGTAATATATTCGTATATTACAATTACTATGTTGATATACATTATATATACTAAAATCTGAATCTGTTGTCTTAATAAAACAAACTGACATCTCCCATAAAGTATGAATGCCATTTGCAATGTAAAAAGGGTTTAATAAAACAATTGAAAGTTATTGCTCAGGACACTGTTTACTACCTGGATATTAATCATTCTCGACATGAAAACATTTTTTGCAATTGTTCAATCATTGTTGACATTTGAAACTTAGCAGTTAACCTTAAATAACTGTAATGAAATTACTAAGTTCACATGGCTAAGGTGTTTTATTTCATTTTTTTTAAATTTTTATTGATAATAAACAACATAACATAAACAAAACAATATAAACAATATTTCACCCTGTGCTGTGTTTTATTTCATTTGTGTAAAGAAATGAATCGATTACATTTGTCTCAGTTTTATTACAGATTCTACTTAATTGATTAATTAACACTGTCAAGACAATGTCCTCACATCTGAGGACATTGCCTGACATCTCCTTCTCACAATTTACTACACAAGACAAGGTGTCTAGTGGAATTGTCAGTACCTCTATGTATTAAAAACTATCATTTTTTCAACCTACAGTATGTTTGTTTTTAACCTATGTTTAACTTTGTTTAACATAGGTTTTAAAAAGTGATAATTTTTAATACGTATGTTAGAGTTACTGTATAGACAATTCTACCATTCTGACATTAAGAAACTAGTAACAGCAAGACAATATGGCACCTTGTATTAAGTGTTTAAGAGCAACAAAAGAATTGTAACATATGCAGGACAATAAGTCTCTTCCATCCATAAGATTTTGTTCAGATTGATTCCTTTTTTTCTCATCAGGTCATGCCACATGAAGGTTATTTAAAAAAAAAACCTTATCCATTCAAAATATCTATCAATAAAATTTACTGGGTTCACCTGAGCAAGGAGATGACTCCTGTTTAACCAACCTCACAGTGTAATAGAATTTTATACAATGTTGCTTTGAACTATTTCAAGGAAGGGCAAGATGCAAGTATCATAAATCACACATAAAAAAATTTCTCCTTTCCCCAAAACCAAAGTTTTTACTCAGTAAAAATTATCAATGTATATGCCTTGCTGAATCTATAAATTGTTATGGATCTTGAAGCATCTACAAATCTATTTGTAATAAGATTTCATTTTAAATTGATAAGGAGTAGAGAGACCATATATTTTCTCTTTCACAGTAGTAAGAGTCCTGAGGATACTTGATAAATTGGCAATACTGTTTGGACAATATATAGGTTGTTTCTAAATTTCCAATAAAAATAATGATTATGAATTGTCCAAATTTCTACTACTTCCACATCTTTTTTTTTACAGCTAAGAATGGAGTCAAGTGTCAGATACTTAAAATTCAATTAGATGTCAATTAGTTGAATAATTTCATTCACTGAAGACCTAGTATAACAGAATAGATTAGAGTAGAGCTGGAAATGGACCTCGGAGCCCAGCTCCCTGCTCAAGCAGGAGAACCTATACCATCTCAGTCAAGTGACTTTCCAGTCTCTTCTTAAAAACCATCACTGACTGAGGGCACAAGATTTCTGGAGGCAAGCTGTTCCATTGATTGTCCTCACTGTTGGGAAGTTTGTCCTTAATTCCAGGCTGCTTCTCTCTTTGATTAGTTTCTAACCATTATTTCTTGTCCTACCTTCTGGTGCTTTGGAGAATAATTTGACCCCCTCCTCTTTGTGGCAGACCCCCAAATACTGGAATATTGCTATCATGTCATCACTAATTCTTCTTTTCTTTAGACTACCCAGACCCAAAACCAAACCCTGCAGCCGTTCTACATATGGTTTAATCTCCAGGCCTTTGATCATCTTAGTTGCTCTTCTCTGAACTTTTTCCAAAGTCTCAACATATTTCCAGGTATGGTCTTACTAGGGTTTTGTAAAGCAGCACTAATACTTCATGTGATCTTAAAATATTAACGTATTAACAGAGTTGGAATGGACTCCCTACCCAAGCAGGAGACCCTCTACCATTTCTGACAGATGGCAATTCAGTCTCTTCTTGAAAATTTCCAGTGATGAAACTCCCACAACATATGAAGGGAGCTGATCCATTGATTATGCTCATTGTCAGAAAACTTCTGCTTATTTCCAGGTTGAATCTCTTCTTGTTCAGTTTCCATTCATTATTCCTTGTCTGGCCTTCAGGTGCTTTGGAAAATTTGTTGACCCTCTCCTCTCTGTGGCAGCCTCTCAAATATTGGATCATTGCTATCATGTCTTCCTTTCTCACTAGACTTGCCATGCCCAGTTTCTGCAACCGTTTATCGTATGTTTTAGTCTCCAGTCCCCTAATAATCTTGGTTGCTCTTCTCTGCACTTTTTCTAGAGTCTCAACATCTTTTTATGGTGTGGTGACCAAAACTGAATGCAGTATTCTAGGTGTAATCTTACTAAGACTTTATAGAGTAGTATTAGTACCTCACTTGATCTTGATTGTATCCCTCTGTTAATGCAATTTAGGATTGCATTGCCTTTTTTTGGCTTCTGCTACACACAATTAGCTTGTATTTAATTGTTTGTCCACTAAGACTCCAAGATCCCTCTAAAAGTTACTGCTATTAAACCTGGTTTCACCTAGTTGATGTGTACTTTTGGTTTTTCTTGCCCAAGTGTAAGACTTTACTTTTCTCTACATTGAATTTCATTTTGTTAGATGAAGGGTCCAGTGTTCTAGTCTGTCAGGATCCATCTGGATCTTTAGCCTAGGGTGTTAGCTATTCCTGCCAGTTTAGTATCATCTACAAATTTGATGAATTATCTTGATTCTATGCCTCAGTTTATACAACCCAGGATTATATTAGCTTTTTTGGCTGCTGCTGCACATTTCTGGCTCATATTCAAGTGATCATCCACTAGGAGTCCAAGGTTCCTCTCACTGTTGTTATTTTTGAGCCAGGTCATGCCTAATCCAAACTTATAACTTTGATTTTTCCTGCCTAAATGTAAACCTTTGCTTTTCTCCACATAAAAATTCATTTTATTGGATGGGGCCCATTGTTCAAGTTTGTCAAGATTTTTTGTAACCTGAGTATGTCTTTTGGGATGTTGGCTGTTTCTGTCAGTTTAGTGTCATGTGCAAATTTGATAAGTACCTGTTCTATTCCCTCATTTAAGTCATTTATGAAGATATTAAAGAGTACTGGATATCAGATCTGCCTCCTTCAAATCCCAAGAAAGAAAAAACCTGACTCCATTGCATTTGAAATCAGGGACTTTTACTGGGAAAGAAATGAATGCAGAGAAGCAAAGCAAGGTCTGAGTAAAATTGTGGGAAATATTGCATATCAAAATAATCCCCAAAACCCTCCCCCCAGGGTCTCAGGATGACTGTCCAATCCTTATTTCTCATCGGGTCACAAGGCATACATCTGCAGGTGTTAGTCCGTTACTTCTCTGGGATGGTTGGTCTTGACCAGGCGTAAACATCTTGTCTGAGGAATGCATGCTACTTTATTCATACACAGGGCCTCCAGACACCAGCACTCTTCCCTCCCTTATTACCAAGCTCCCCTTCCCCTCCATTACTATGGCAGCCGATAAGAGTGAAGCTTCAGAAGAAAGTTGGAGGCTGACATTGGGTCTAAGACAAAGTCTTGTGGTACCTCACTGCTTACTTCTGTCCATGTCAAATCAAATCAAATCAAATTTTATTCATCACATGCACAGTCATACATGGTACGAAATGCAGTGAAATGTGTATACGACTGCTTACGACCGTAGGTAGTAGGGTAAGATAATAGTATAGACAGGGAGGGAGAATAAGTTAGGGAGTGGTTGAGAGAGGTAGATTATAAGAATACTTTATAGTCCTGGGTTTGTTATGGTTTGGTTTAGGATCCGTATTGCCTGTGGATTAGTACTATTAAGAACTACTCATTGAGTATGGTTTGTCAGCCAGCTACAAATCCATCTGTTGGTGATGTTGTCTATTCCACATTTTTCTAATTTACCAAGAAGTAGATTGTGGTCTACTTTGTCAAGTGCCTTACTGAAATCTAAGTATACTATGTCCACAGCATTTCAGTAGTTTACTAATTTAGTCACTTTGTCAAAGAATGAAATAAGAATGATTTGGCATGCTCTTTTTTAAAAAAAATCCATGCTGGCTACTAGTTATAACTTTATTTGCTTCTTGTTGTTCGCAGATCTGTTTTTTAATTATCTTTTCCAAGTTTTTTCCAGGTATTGATGTTAGACTGATAGGTCTGTAGTTTCTTGGGTTTGTTTTTTTCCTTTCTTGAAGATGGGAACCGCATTAACCACCTTTTCCAATTGTTGGGTACTTCCCCGATGCTCCAGGATTCTTGAAAGACATGGTACAGTGGTTCTCAGATAACATTTCTTTTTGCATGAAGACTGATGCAAAGAATAAATTAAGCAGCTCTGCTTTCTCCCTACTGCCTGTTACTTCTTTGCCATCTTTTATCTTTAGTGGACCTACTGCTTCCTTGACTTTTTTCTTGTTATTAATATGTTGAAATACTTCTTAATTCTCTGACGACTTATATACCACCAATTTTTATTTTTCACATTTAAAACATTAGTTTTGGCTAATCTGCATTTACTAACTGTGAGATGGAGACAGCCAACTTTTTATTTGAAAACATATGTTGATTACCTAACATTTCCCTTATCCCCAGTCCACAATGGATTAGATAGATAAACAGAGTTGGAAGAGACTTTATAGGTCATCTAGTCCAACCCAAGCAGGAGACCCAACACCAGTGATGACAAACCTTTTAGGGACTGAGTGCCCAAACCTCAAGGCATGCATATGTACATACCGGAAACTGGAAGACCATCTGAACAGCGGGAGTTGAGGCATCACAACACTGATAACTCTGCAAGAGGCAAGATCTTTTTCTTTCATGAATTTTTGTTTTGTTGTTTGCAGGGAAATTTATGCTTCCCTGCAAACAACAGTTTGGAATGCCATGGAGCAATGTGGTGGAGCTGAGCTGGCTTTAATTCTTTTATCATAAATTTTCCCAGGATTGTAGAAGTATGATATATTTCCATTCATCAGTAGGTGGCATTTTCAGCTTACATTTCAGTGTTGCCTTGCATCTGACCAATTTTAAGTTTTTAAACTTAAACTTGACCAATTTAAATCGATTTATACAGTTATTTAAATAAACAGTTCCAAAATTTTAAATTATCTTTCTAAATCAGCACCTATCCATTTAGGAGTCCAATTTTCCATGTTTTAAAAGTTTTTTTACTTTTCTCCCTTCCCTTCCTTTTATTTGGGGGGAGGGTCTGGATTTTTCTCTAAATAATTGTTCACCGCTTTAAAAATAGTTCTAAATCTCTTTTCCTGGATTATTTTTCTTTGAGGGTTAAGTTCTAGGTAAATAAGGAATCATCTCACCGAGTTCCAGTCTCTGTTCATCTACACCTCTCCTGCACATTCTTTGTTACCTCTGCTATCCCAACTTCACGGCAGCCATGATGCTCTTCTCCTCATCATGGATGAGAGGGGAAAAAAACCCTGGATCAAGCAGGAAAGTTGTCGCTCTCCACAACCTGCAGGGCGCTCCTCTTTTCTTCCCTACCCCTACAGGGTGTATTTAGCTCCTTTTGGAGCCCTCCAGCAGGGAGAATTCAGCACGGGAGCTCAGAGACCCACTTCTCACATCCAATCTCACCACAATGTCAGCTGGAAGTCTGAAACTCACAACTTCTGAAAGCAAGATGTTCCATTGGTTGATTGTTCTCACTGTCTGAAAATTTCTCCTTATTTCTAGGTTGACTCTCTCCTTGATTCTATCCATTATTCCTTCTCTGGCCTTCAGGTGCCTTGGAAAATAACTTGACCCCTTGCTTTCTTCAAATATTGGAACACTGCTATCATGTCTCCCCTTGTCCTTCTCTTCACTAGACTAACCATACCTAGTTCCTATAACTGTTCTTTATATGTTTTAGTATCGTCCCCTAATCATTCTGGTTGCAATGGAGGCAGGCTAAAAACTGTTTTACTTTTTTAATTCTGTATTTGAATTCCATCTTCTCCTGTCTTGTTTTGTAACTGATTTACAATGTCTTCTGCACAATCTTGGTCATTATGTGATCAAGCCTGTAGTTTACCAACTCTGCAGAGGTGAAATTCAACAGGTTCTAGCCTATTTGCTAAATTTAGTAAATTTTCTAAGCAGTTTGGAGAACCAGTTGTTAGAAGAAATCCCCTTTTGTTTTTTCTCCACTTTACAGTGTTAATAAGGAAAAAACATTCTGGTATTGTTTCTAGCCTAATCTTTATTGCCCTGTTTACAGAAATTACTCAGTCACATGACTACCCAGCCATGGCTAATAAGCCACAGAACTGATAGTAAAAAAATTGAAATCCATCACTGTGTAAAGCTGTTATTAATTAATATTCCAATATTCTCTTAGAATAGTCTGTTTTATATTTTATAACCTAATTTTATTAATTTATTTTTGTTCTGCACTGTTTTAATTATGATGATTTTTCTTTACTGAAAATATTAATTTCAACTTTGATTTTGATTTTTAGTTCATTTACAAGTTCTATTGCTATTACTATTGTAAGGCTATACATGAGCTGTACTTGACTAAAGTACATCTCTTTAATCATTTTTGTCATATTTAATTCAGCAGCCCTTTTTCAATTAATCACTGTTCTACATCTTCATTCATGTACTTTATCTTTTCTATGAGGTGTTGCTGATTCAGACAGTTGTACTTCTTTTATTTTCACTTGATTGTTCTGGTTGTGAGAGAAGTTCCTATGCGAATAGTTCATATATGATTTTATAAAATAGGGTACCTTTTCACATGATAAACTATATTGACAAGCATATGATACATATGTCGCCTGAGGTCAAGGCCAGACCGAGGGTTGGGCGGCTGGGGAGGTCCTGGGGGCAGGGGGTTCAGTTCACGGAAGGGAGGGTTGTTGTGGGGGAGAGGTGCAAGCCATCAGCACGGTCGGTGGGAGGGGCAACTATGGCGGGGGCCATATCACGTTCGAGGAGTATGCCCCCATTGGCTACATATGCTGGCGTGCTCCAACCCCCAAATTACTTCCTGTTCCCTGAGTGGTCTGTGTCCTCAGCCCCTGGGCCTTCGGCTGATGTTGTGTAATGCCAGGTCCGTAAGAAACAAAGCCCCCCTCATTCATGAATTGATTTGGGAGGGGGAAGCAGACCTGGCAGGTATCACTGAGACCTGGGTGGGCCCAGAGGGGGATGTCCCTCTGGTTGAGTTATGCCCACCTGGGTTTCAAGTTTTTCATTGGCTGAGGGCTACGGGAAGGGGTGGGGGTTGCGGTAGCTATTAAGGAAGATCTATGTCCTAGGGAGGTCACTGTTTCTCAGATGACCGGATGTGAATCCCTTTGTGTGAAGTGGGGACCTGGGATTCAGGTGGGCCTGCTACTCACATACCCTGCCATGTGACGTCGGCCCTGCCTGAGCTCCTTGAGGCTATAGCCAGCTTCGCGGTGGAGACCCCCAGACTTATGGTCATGGGGGACTTCAACCTCCCTTCTGCCAGCACAGCCTTGAGGGTTGCTCAGGAGTTCATGGCTTTCATGACAGCCATGGCCCTGACCCAATTAATTCGGGACCCCACTCACACGGGATGTCACATCCTGGATCTGGTTTTTGCCTCTGAACAGTGGCAGAATGATCTAGGTTTAGGGGACTTCTCTATAGAGCCCCTGTCATGGTCAGATCATTCGCTCCTTAGACTCGACTTCCATTCTGCACCCCCTCATCTCAGGGAGGCGGAGCCGACGAAATGGTTCTGCCCCAGGCACCTAATGGACCCTGAAAGGTTCCTGAAGGAGCTTGGGCTGTTTCCCAAAGCACACACACACACACACGACCCTGTCATGGACCTGGTGGCCACCTGGGAGAGGGTGGCATCCGAGGCTTTCGACCGGGTCATCCCTTGCGGCCTCTGACTCAGTGTCAATCCCAATTGGCCCCCTGGTTTTCTGGGGAGCTAAGGGAGATGAAACGCCATAAAAGATGCCTAGAGAGTGGTTGGAGGGCTAGCTACTCTGAATCTGACCAAACACTTCTATGATCCTATATTAGGATGTATTTAGTGGTGATAAGGATGACAAAGCGTTCTCACTTTTCCGCCCTTATTGCATCTGCAGAAAATCGCCCAGCCACCTTTTTTAGGGTGACCCACTCCTTTTAGAGGTTGCAGTGCAGGAGGACCCCTTGCAAGGATGGGCCGAGGATTTTTCTTGTTTTCTGCAGGATAAAATCGCTCAGATTCAGGATGGGCTGAACTCCAACTGGGCCCCTCCGGGTGAGGGGGTGTGGGCGGTTATTGGCGAGACCATCTGGGCTGAGTTTGACCTTGTGACCCTGGAAGAAGTGGACAGGTTGCTGGGTAGCCTTAATGCCACTACATGTTTATTAGATCCATGCCCCTCCTGGTTGGTGCTGGCCACCCGGGAGGTGATGCGAGGTTGGTTCCAGGATATTATTAACGCCTCCTTGAGAGAGGGGTTCTTGCTGGCCACCTTGAAAAAGGCGGTGGTGAGACCTCTCCTCAAGAAGCTGTCCCTGGATCCAACATTGTTGTCTAATTATCGGCTGGTCTCCAACCTTCGCTTTTTGGCTTCACTTGAGACTGTGGTGGCACACCAGCTCCCTCAGCACCTGGATGAAGCAATGTATCTTGATCCTCTCCAATCGGGTTTCAGGCCTGGGTACAGCACAGAGATAGCTTTGGTTGCATTGGTGGATGATCTCTGGAAGGCATGGGAGAGGGGTTATTCCTCTGTCCTGGTCTTACTAGATCTCTCAGCAGCTTTCGATACTGTTGACCACAGTATCTTGTTTCAGGGATAGGGGGGTTAGGAGTGGGAGGCACTGTATTATGGTGGTTCTCCTCCTTCCTCTCTGACCGCTCACAATTTGTGCTGGTAGGGGGGCAGAGGTCGGCCTCGAGGCCCTTAATATGTGGGGTGCCTCAGGGGTTGGTTCTCTCCCCCCTGCTGTTTAACATCTATGTAAAGCCGCTGGATGAGAACATCCATGGCTTTGGGGTGGATTTCCATCAGTACGCTGATGATACTCAGTTGTACATTTCCACCCCAGGCCACCCCAACGAAGCCGTCGAAGTGATGAACCAGTACCTGGAGGCTGTGCGGAGTTGGATGGGTCAAAATAGGCTCCAGCTCAACCTGGCCAAGACTGAGTGGCTGTGGCTTCCTGCGCCCAGATACATCTAGCTTGTTCCATTGCTGGCCATGGGGAGAGAGATTTTGCCCCCCACACACAGAAGGGGCTTGCAATCTGGGTGTCCTCCTGGATGTACAGCTGTCATTGGAAGACCAGATCACAGCCGTCTCCAGGGGGTGCTTTTTATCAGGTCTGACAGATCTCCCAGTTGCGGCCCTTTCTGGATCGGGGCACTCTTTGCATAGTCACTTCCGCCCTCGTTATCTCTCGCCTAGACTATGGCAACGCTCTCTACATGGGGTTCCCCTTGAAGAGCATCCAGAGGCTGCAGTTGGTGCAAAGTGAGACCACGCGAGTGATCCTGGGGGCTCCTCGGAGCTCCCACATTACACCTCTCCTCTGCGAGCTGCACTGGCTCCCTGTAGCCTTCCGGGTGAGATTCAAGGTGTTGGTTCTCACCTTTAAAGCTTGGGACCCAGGTACTTATGGGACCGCCGGTTGCCACCGTCAGCCTCCCGCTGACCTGTGCGTTCCCACAGAGCTGGCCTCCTTGGGGTTCCATTGTTAGGATGGTGTTGTCTGGCAGCCCCAAGGGTCCAAGCCTTCTCTGTGGGGGCACCCTCCCTTTGGAACGAACTGCCCCCAGAGATCCGGACCATCACGGACCTATGGACCTTCCGGCATGCACTAAAAACCTTTCTGTTCCAATAAGCCGGTCTGGCCTAGTACTATCGGTTGGGGATTTTAATTGGTTTTAATCAGTTTTAAATTTGTAATTTTAAATTGTTTCTAAATTTTTAAATGTTTATAATCAGGTTTTAATTGGCCATTAATCTAATTAGTTTTAATTGTGTTTTAAGTGTTATATACTCATGTCTTTTAGATGGCTGTACACCGCCCCGAGTCCTTCGGGAGAGGGAGCAGTATAGAAGTTATGACAAATAAATAAATAAATAAATAAATAAGATACATATGTCATTTTCAACTCTTGCCCTCAAAATGATGCTATAGGGCACTGCACACAAGAATGGCTAGACACAAGAACAGCTTTTTCCCAAATGCCATTACTCTGCTAAACAAATAGTTCTCTCAACACTGTTGAACTATTTATTAAGTCTGCATTACGGTTGTTCTCATCATTCCATCACCCACTCACCCCACTAAAACTATAACTTGTTGCTTGTAGCCTTACAATTTATATTGATTATTGCCTCCTGAAATGATTTGACTGCTTGTTTGTACCCCATGACTATCATTGAGTGTTGTATTTTGTGATTCCTGATGAATGTCCACTTTCCTTTGTTGTACACTGAGAGCATATGCACCGAAGACAAATTCCTTGTGTGTCCAATAACACTTGGCCAATAAAGAATTCTATTCTATTCTATACATGCATTCTTACAGATACTGGTAGATACATGCACTCTTTTGTTGAATGAGAAGTGTATTTACAGTTGTTTCAGCTGGAATTAGTATTACCTTAAACTGACATGAAAGAATTATTATATGTGTTTTTTCCCAGAGATAATTAAATTAAAATCATTTTCCTTTTTGGTTAATACAATAAGTGATCAATTTGTGAATCCTGTCTTAAAATTAGAATCATAAGTATAGTCAAGTCAAGTAGGTTTTATTGTCATTTCAAAAATATACAGTACAGTACAGTACAGTACAGTACACAGTGAAACAAAACAATGTTTCCCCAGGACCAAGGTGCTACATCAGACAACATAGATAAAAAAGAAAAAGAGCAGGACACAGAACTACACATAGCTCTAAATCTAAGAATTTAGAGGGGGGGGAAGCTAAATATACTAGTATTTATGCTTCCAGTTTCTTTGCGTTGAGCAGTCTGATGTCTTGTGGAAAGAAACTGTTCCACAGTCTGTTTGTACAGGCCCAAATGCTTCTGTACCCTTTTCCAGATGGCAGGAGAGTAAAGAGCATGTATGAGGGGTGTGTGTGATCAGCCACAATGTTTCTGGTTTTACGTATGCAGCGTGTGGTGTATATGTCCTTGACAGAGGGAAGAAAAACCCTGATTATCTTCTCTGCCATCCTCACTATTCGCTGTAGGGTCTTGAGATCCAAAACAGTGCAATTCCCAAACCAGGTGGTGATGCAGCTGCTCAGGGTGCTCTCGATGGTCCCTCTATAGAAGGTTGTGAGGATGTGTGGTGGAAACTGATTTCCTCAGTTTCCTCAGAAAGTAAAGACGCTGCTGGGCCTTCCTTGTTATGGAACTGGTGTTGAGGGACCAGATGAGATTCTCCATCAGGTGAACACCAAGAAATTTGGTGCTCTCTATGATCTTCATGGTGGAGCCATTGATGTTCAGCGGACAGCGGTTGTGTTGTGTCCTCCTGAAGTTAACAACCATCTCTTTTATTTTGTCTACATTCAGAGACAGGTTGTTGGCTTTATACCAGTTTGTTAACTTCTCCACCTCCTCTTTGTATGCTGTCTCATTGTTCTTGCTGCTAAGACCCACCATGGTCATGTCATCAGCAAACTTTATGATGTGAGTCAAACTGTGCATTGCTACACAATCATGCATCAGCAGGGGACTGAGCACACAACCTTGAAGTATCATTGTTATCAGTGATCAGGCCTACCACAACGGCATCATTAAATTTGCTGATGACACCATTGTGGTAGGCCTGATCTCGGATAACAACGAGATGGCCTATCTAAACGAGATTAAGAACCTGGAGTGCTGGTGCCAGAAAAACCACCTCCTCATCAATGCCAGCAAGACAAAGGAGCTGATAGTGGACTACAGCACAAAGCAGAAAAGAACATACCAGATCCCCCATCATCAACAATAGCCCAGTGGAGAGAATGGACTGCTTCAAATACCTAGGCATCCACATCTCACAAAATCTAACATGGACCCAACACATCAACACTGTGGTGAGAAAGGTCCGACAATGCCTATACCACCTCAGATGACTGAAAGACTTTAAACTGCCCACAGCAGTGCTCCAAAATGTCTACTCCTGTATAGTAGAAAGCATACTGACAGTCAAAATCACCACATGGTTCAGGAACAGCACCATACAGGACAGGCAAACTCTACAGAGGGTAGTGTGCATAGCAGAGTGCATCATCCATACCAAGCTCCCTGAACTGCATTCCATCTACAACAGATGATGCCAAACTACAGCCAGGAA
>JAEANM010008752.1:0-16805 GCA_017656035.1 Myanophis thanlyinensis
TGATAAAGTTATAAAATTTAGACAATTAAAATTTGAAATTTAAAATTCAGCAAATTAAAATTTAACATCAAATTCAACATTTAAAAACCCCTCAAATGTCCCCCACCGCCTCCCACTGTGGGAAATGATTCGTTTGCGCAATTATCTGTCATTGCAGAGTAGAAGAAAGTGGCATCACCCCACAGTCATATGGATGGGAAAATAGGAGTATCATTTCAGTTAAAAAAAAATTATTGATCTTAGGCAAGGGTTTCCAGACTTGGGAACTTTTAAGACTTGTGGATTTCAATTCCCAGAATTTCCCAGCCAGCCAACTCTCTGTAGGGAGAGAGTTCCCTATCCCAACATATCATTTTAATGCTCTTCTCCTGCCCACCCCCAGACAAGGCTAAGGAGATGCATTAGATCAGGGGTCTTCGAAGTTGGCCATTTTGTGACTTGTGGACTTCAACTCCCAGAATCCCTCAGCCAGCTTTGCTGGCTGAGGGATTCTGGGAGTTGAAGACCACAAGACACAAAATGGCCAAGTTTGAAGACCCCTGATTTAGTGACTGTTCGAAGTTAACAATGGCATTGAAAAAAGTGACATATGACCCTTTGGAGCTGTGGGAGTGCAGTGGTTAGAATCCTTCAATCCTTCCGAGGCTGGTCAATGGAGGACCCAGATTGTTGGGGGCCAGAGGCTGACTTGGTAAACTGCTTAGAGAGGGCTGCAAAGCACTGTGAAGTGGTAGATAAGTCTGAGTACCATTGCTATATGCTCTCCCTCCCTTCCTCCTTCCCAGTGGTTAGAATGCAGCATTGCAGGCTGACTGTGCCCACAGCCAGGAGTTTGATCCTAACCAGCTCAAGGTTGACTCAGCCTTTCCATCCTTGCGAGGTTCCTAAAACGAGGACCCAGACCGTTAGGGGCATTAGGCTGACTCTGTAAACCACTTAGAGAGGGTTGTAAAATCACTGTGAAGTGGTAGATAAGTCGAAGTGCTATTGCTACTGCTATTTTACACACTTATGAAAACTGCAGCATCCCCAAGGTCATGTGATTTACGTTCGGATGTTGGCAACTGGTTCATATTTATGATGGCTCCACTCAGGCAAGAAAGAATGGGACAGAAAAAAACATCAAATTTCTAAACTTAGCAACATAAAACTTTGTGGCTCAATTGTGGTCGTAAGTCGAGGACTACTTGCACGAGGAGAAACCAAAATTTTCTTCTCCCATCCCCGGAACAGAACCTGGCAGCAAAAGAACAAAACGCCGGGATTCCTCCCCTCCTAGTTGGCAGAAAGCGATAAACAGGCTCAAAGAGTCCGACAGCAGCTCTCATATTAAGCACACATCATTTGAAAACTCTCGGAGGAAATCTGCTAATTGACAACGGGTAGAGAGTTAGCATTTCATGGCTGTTTTAATTATAGGGAAGAGGTCAGAAATTCCTCCAAGACTCTTCAAATTACAATTGCATGTTTAATGTAGCAAAAAAAATAAAAATAAAAGAACTAGGCAGAAAACTCAGAAGGTGCCGATTGGAGACCGAGAGCTCGCTTAACCCCCAGCTGGCCATTTAAAGTTTAAGGTGGTGGGTGGATCCCACTGGGTGGGGTTGGGGTTCCAATCTCTATGAAATAGCTTGTTACACTCTTTCTCAAACTTGGCGACTTGAAAAGGTGTGGACTTCAACTCCCAGAATTCCCCAGACAGCTGGGCTGGGGAATTCTGGGAGTTGAAATCCACACCTCTTCAAGCCACCAAAGTTGAGAAACACCGGCTTATTATATCCTCTGTCCCTCCTAGGCAAACTTGGCTCTCTGGCTCTCCATGATCGGTCTGGCACAGTATTACAAAGTCCTGGTGGAAAATGGCTACGAGAACATCGATTTTATCACCGATATCACTTGGGAAGATCTGCAGGAGATTGGCATCACCAAACTGGGTGAGGGGAGCGTGGAGGCGTCTCCATTCTCAACTAGAAACTTAAATCAGGATCGTTGTGTGTACCCTCTATGCATGAATGGCAGGTTTTGGTTCTGGGTAAGAGGGAGGGCAGAGTTAGGGTGTTTCAGTCTGCCTCAGTTTCTCCAATCAGGTGCCTTTACAATGTCTTGAAGTTAAAACTTCCATTATTCTGGAGAATGCCAGGCTGGGAAAAGTCAAGCCTGTACTGTGACTGGGCCTCAAATATCTTGGTAGTGGAGCTGGTGGTGTTGGATGGGAAAAGGTGCATATAGCAGTGATGGCAAACCTTTTATGTCACCGTGTGCCGGCCTGCGTGCTGGAAGCTGCACACAAAACCATCCTGTGAGCCCCGTGCAGCCCCGCTGGCTCCTCGTCCTGTTCCTGCACACAGATGCACACCAGCCAGCTGGATTTTGCATGCACTGGAGTGCTGAAACCCAGAAGGGCAGTGTCCCAGCACGCACAGGTGCTCTGAGAGCTGGCTAGCTGGACTTCCGGTTCCAGGTGCGCATGCACCCATGACAAACAGCTGGTTGGTGTGCATGTGCATACCAGAAACCGGATGTTCAGCTCTTGGAGCATACGTGTGCACTGGGATACTGCTTTTCTGAGTTTTGGTGCTTTGTGCGCATGAAAGCCAGCTGGCCAATGCACATATGTGCATAGAGGTGGGACAAGGAGCCAGTGGGGCTGCGCGGGACTCATGGGATGGTTTTGCATGCTGCTTCTGGCACACATTCCACAGGTTCGCCACCATAGGCTTATACAGAAGAACAGATTGCCTGGGAAGAAACACAAGAAGCCCTTTCTATGGCAGGGATATAATGCAATGTAATGCATTCATTCAAAAAAGGCCACGTTTCTGCCAGTTAAGTATCTCCCAAATGCTGAACACCGATGACCTAACTAGAAAGAGAAAAAGTGTCTTTGCTGAGGTTCCTTCAAGTGGCACAGAGGAGAGTATCTGCCATTTCAATGACTGAATTGTTTAAAAAGAAAACTGAGAGGTGGGGGGTTGAGAAGGAAGATTTCCGCATCTTTAAAAGTAGAGCATTGATCTTTAGGAATTACAGATTCCTTAGGGTTCTTCCAAACATTGGAAGGGATACAAATTCTGAGCTGCAAAGAGGAGTAAGCAGCAAGGAAAGTGTATGGGGGTGTCTGTTCCTCATATCTAATCTAGATGCCAGAGGAGAGGGGCGATTGTAGACACTGAAACCACTGAAACTGGGCAAGGTTGGGCATCAGCTGGCCATCCAACCAAACAGCCCATCTGGTGGGTATTGAATAGCAAGGAGCAGGAAAAAAGGAGCAGGTAAAAGAGTATAAAAAGGAGCAGGTAAAAGAGTATAGCACTCTTGGGACACGGTGGCTCAGTGACTAAGATGCTAAGCTTGTCGATCAGAAAGGTTAGCAGTTTGAATCCCTAGCGCCACATAACGGAGTGAGTTCCCATTACTTGCCCCAGCTTCTGCCAACCTAGCAGTTCGAAAGCATTTTAAAAAATGCAAGTAGAAAAATACCTTGGTGGGAAGGTAAACAGCGCTCTATGTGCCTTTGGCGTTTAGTCATGCTGGCCACATGACTATGGAATCGTTGTCTGGCAGCACTGGCTCTTCAGCTTAGAAATGGAGATGAGCACCGCCCTCTAGAATCGGGAATGACTACTATGTATGTGCGAGGGAAACCTTTACCTTTACCGCTCTCTAGTGGTTGCTCTACCAGGACAAGTTAAGGCCAATTCCAGTTCAAGGCTGTTGTACTAAGCTAAATGGTTGGCTTTGGGGGGGGGGGGGGAAACACATGGCAGGTGAAGTGGCTGAACTAAGATCTGTGGTAGATCTCCCCACCCCCCTTTCTCTTCAATCCTGTCTGAGTCGTGGAGAGTGCCATGACAAGTCCCTGCATTTTTCTTGGCAATGTTTTGTTTACAGAAGTCATTTGCCACTGTCTCCTTCCTAGAGCTGTGATAGTGACCGATCCAAGGTTTTGTGCCCGAGGGAGGACTAGACTCTTGCCTTAACCACTACATCAAATTCGCTCTCGCTCAGCAGACCAAGCGAGACACAATTGTACTGGTTTGGAGGTTTATAAAGACTGTGCTAGAATTGTAACCAGTTTTGATCTCTCGTATCTGCTTAGGCCACCAGAAGAAGCTGATGCTAGCTGTGAAAAAGTTGGCAGAGATCCAGAAAGCTGAATATATCAAATATGAATCTGGGACACTGAAGAAAAAGGGTGCACAACAGTCACAGGACACAGTGGCCATAGAGTCTCCTCCTCAGGAAACTGCCGAATGTCAGTCCCCCAAGATGTCCACTTTCCAGGATAGCGAGCTGAGCAATGAATTGCAGGTGGCCATGACAGGCACTAATGAAGAGGGGCCCGAGAAACAGGCCAACCATGTGACGCACTTCCGGGACGGAGCTGTCTACCGGCACCCCTCCCGCCTTGTCCATGAGAACAGCCTGAGTGGGAGAGCTAAGTTGATTAGTAGCTCCCAGGAGCTGCTGGGAGATGGACCCAAATCTCCTGGCCCTGCAGCGTCCAAAAGCCAGGAGCACCTAGCAGAAGAGGGGAAGGAGCCTCCAGCCACCCTGCCCAAGGAGGTGCGGAGCCTCCGACATGGCCACAGCATCAAGAGGGCAAGCGTCCCTCCAGTGCCCGGAAAACCCCGGCAATCCTTCCCTCCAGCTGCAGGACACTATACCCCTCCCCAAACTCCCACCAAGCCCCGCCCATCCTCTCCTCAGGCTTTCGGGGTACCCCATGCCACGGCCAAAGTAAAACCCACACCACAGTTGCTGCCGCAGACCGACCGACCCATGTCCCCTCGCTCACTGCCTCAGTCTCCAACGCACCGGGGCTTTGCATATGTCATACCGCAACCTGTGGAGGGAGAGGCTCAAGCTGCGGGCCCCTTGGCTCAAGCTGTGCCGGTTCTGCCCATCTCCATCCCGGTGCTGTGCCTGCCACCCCAGGCTGCGGAGGGTGAGGAGGAGGCAGGTCGGCCCAAGAAGAGAGCCCACAGTCTGAATCGCTATGCAATGTCCGACAGTGAGCAGGAGCGGGACGAGCTGCTGGTGCCAGACGCTGGGCCCTATGCCACTGTGCAGCGGAGGGTCGGACGTAGCCATTCTGTCAGGGCACAATCAGGCAATGACAAGAACGTGAACCGCAGCCAGTCCTTTGCTGTGAGGCCCAAGAAGAAAGGTCCTCCACCTCCACCGCCCAAGCGTTCCAGCTCTGCCATCACCAGTAGCAATATGACGGACGATTTTAGCAAAGAAGGCGAGGAGGGAGATGAGTTGGCCCAGAAACAGTTGAGTGATGGGGGCACCGTTGAGACAGGCAGTGCTGGAAGCGTAAAGAGTATTGCTGCCATGTTAGAAATGTCATCTATCGGTGGAGGGGGGCGGGTTCTTGCCCTGCAAAAGGGGGCTGATGGGTATTACTTGCAGCCTGGTGTGGTTGTACGCTCAGCCAGTCCGGAACATACCCGTGTTGCGACTGTTCTGGCTACTGTCAAGCACAAAGAGGCCATCGGACCAGACGGAGAGGTGGTGAACCGCCGACGCACCATCAGTGGCCCCGTGACTGGTCTTGTGGCAGCTGCTCGCCGTGAACGCTCAGACAGTATCAAGTCTGACATGGTCAAAGATGGCGGCCCGGTGGAACGGCTGCGGGCAGAGCACAGTGGGAGCTCACCGCAGAATGGTTCAGGAGAAAATATCCCCTTTGCCGAGGAGGGCAGCCTGACTATCAAACAGCGGCCCCGGCAGATGAGCCTGACCAAGGCCGAAGGTGGGGAAGGCTTGTCCCTGGGCCATCGGCACAGTGACCTTTCCAGAGTGGAGGCCAGTGCCACTCTCAAGCGGAGGATCCGGGCAAAGCAGTGTCAACAGGACAATGTCAAGTTCATCCTCACAGAATCAGATACTGTGAAGAGGCGGCCAAAGTCAAAAGACAAGGAGCAGGAGCTGGTCCAGCTCTCAGTGTATCACAATGGCATGGGCACAGTCAAGCGCCGGCCGACCTCTGAGATGAGCAGCCTGGAGGCCGTGGCCCCCACAGAGCAGCAAGAGAGAGGGGAAGGGGCTTCAGTTCAAATCCCCCGTGAAGAAGCCAAGAAACCCATCAAGCCTCCTGTCTCTCCCAAGCCCATTTTACCGCCCAAAACCTCGGGGCCTTCCACGCCAACCACGAAAAGGGCTCCAATTCCCGGCCCTGGCAGCCCAGGTAAAGCCTCTTCCTGGGGAACCGATACAGTATGGTTTGTAGCGAGGGGGGGGGGGCGCTTCACAGCTGCTTCTCTGTTCTCCAAAGCTGCTGTGGGGCTTCTCATCCATGTAGATATCTAGGTACCAATAAGTGTGTGTGTGTGTGTGTGTAGGGGATCAGGCTGGAGAGTGGAGTTATGTGCTTGAAACTGCAAGCTTGTGTGTTAATATTTCCTGAATGGAAGGGGGCATCCTTCTTGTTATCACTTTTAATATCCACTGAATCCAGTTCCAGTAACAGCTGGACTGTCTTCCTATGGATAGAAGATGTTAGAAGCAGCCCTGCCAAGTAGAATCTCCATGTTATGGCCACTCCCTCTAAAAGGCCATGGCGTGTCCCGTTTGTCTCTTGCAGAGGTGAAACGTGTCCATGGGACCCCACCACCCACATCTCCAAAGCCTACACCACCCCCAACTGCTCCGAAGCCGAAGGTCCATCCTGTCCTCCAGTCAGTGAGTGCCAGCTGCACACCAGCACCTTCACCGGCCAAGCAGCTCACCCCCACCATCAAGCCTTCAAGCACACCTCCTTCCCTCTGTTCCAGCCCAGCTAAACCTTTGTCCCCTGGAGGGCAGCCTCCTCAGACAGTGCCAGTCAAGCCACCTCGCTCCTCCATGGCTGGGCCCTCAGTGGAGAGCACCGAGAGTGTGCATCAGAAACTGGAGGAGACCAGTGCTTCTCTGGCTGCTGCTCTGCAAGCTGTGGAGGAGAAGATCAAGCAAGAGGATGGACAAGCAGCAGAGTAAGGCACTCCTGAGGATGGGAAGGGTTGGGGAAGGACAAGAGATGGCTGAGGAGCCAGAAGGCCTGCAGAAAGTCCAGCAGACCAGACAGGCTGGGTGAAACTGGCACTGTTGGTTCTTTACCACAGGAGGAGGTGTAGCCATCTGCTGTTTTCTGTGGGTTGTCCACTCTCGGGAACAAAAGTATTTAGTAAAAAGGTGAAAGAGAGCAGAACGGGAGAAAGGCAGAGTGAGATTACTGCTGTTACATGTGCTCAGATTTAATTAACCAAAGGACAGCGGTATTAGGAAGCTGTATTAAAGGTAAGGGTTTTATAGAGCAGGGGTTCACTGAGGGCTGAATCAGGGTTGTGTTTGACCTCGGGGGATGGGGTGGGCCATGGGGAATGGGCAGCATGACATCACTCGTGTCGGTAGCGCCTGTAGTCCACGTGAGCTCATGGGCCACCTTTTTAGCCATGACTACCTCTTGTAGCCCTCTGCCAGTGAAAACGGAACTCGCTGTTTTTGCCAGCAGGGCATCGTGGTCAAAAACGAAGCCTGGAACGACCCTCCTGAACTCCGTTTTTGCTGGCAGAGGCACCACTGGCCAGTCTTTCGCTGTTTCCAGGGTGGCCCCATGGGTGAGATCTAAGTACCCCGTAAGCTGGATTTGGTCTGTGGGCCTGGAGTTTGACACCCCTGTTGTAGAGGAATTGGGATCGGCTTAATCTCACTGATGTCTCTTGCCTTCAGTTCCACTGCAGAATCCAAGAGTACCGTCAGCATCCTGGACGACATCGGCAGCATGTTTGATGATCTTGCTGACCAGCTAGATGCCATGTTGGAATGAGAGCTGGAGAACAGTCCGGGCCAACCTCAGGATCTGCCATGGGCACAAGGGCACAATCACCTCCATGAAGATCTTCCCTCCTCCATTTTTTGAGGTTTGCACAAAGAAGACAAGGTTACCTCAGGATTGTGTTGAAACAAACTGAGATGCTCGAGAAAGGCTTTCCTCGGGACTTGTTTTACAAAGCGAAGAGAGGACCCACGTTTGGGTTTCTTCTCCCATCCCTTCCAAATACCTGTTTGACCTTAGAGATCACAGCATGAGTGCAGCTCTCCTTCCTGCAGTGGAGTCGGAGGTCAGGGCCTGGGATGGGCAGAGCTTCCACGGCAACGGGAGGAAGTGGGCTTCACACTTTCTTCAGCACAGCTTTCCAGACGAAGCTACTCCATCCACTCCAAAGTGGCTTTTCCCCTCATATATAAGTATGAATTCTTTCCCCTCTCTCCAGATGAGTCCTGAGTTGTTACTGTCCCAATACACTCTCAAAGTATGTGGCACAAATAAGTATTAGTCTTCTCCGGTTCTTCATGTTTTCCGTTTGGGGTGAAATCTCGTCTTAGCAATGACTATTGCCTTCTGTGTTGGGTGTTTCTGGACTGCACACTGCATTTCCTTCTCTGCCCAGCTCATGCGCCCATCTGCCACCGCTGGAGATGCTGGTAGAGGCAGCCCTGGAAGGCCTGAGGGAACCTGTGAGTCGGGGTGGGGGTGGGATGGGGGAACCTTCAGCAAGCTGCATGCTTCGTTTCTTTGTCCTGAAGGTGTTTGTCTTCTCCTGGTGATGATGAAGCTGTGACTGTAAGAAGTTTCGTTTTGTTAACACGTTCCCCTTTGAGATACAAGCTCTTTTTTCTGTTGGTTTGCCTTGGAAAGCATCATTTTCCTGGCAAAAGCTGTGCAAAAGCTTTGGTATGTTTGCATGATTGATAAAAGTGTTGAAATACGAAAAGAAAAAAAAACTGGGGTGAGGGGTGGGTGGGAGGAAAGCATCCTGGCCAAAATCTCCTTGTACATAAGCCCACCGGTGGCTTCTGCGGCTGCCAAAGATGGATGGCAAATCCCTCTCTCTCTCTCTCTTTTTTTTTTTTAAAAAAAAAAACCCTTTCTCGAGGCAGTTCTGAGCACAGGGACTTGCCCTGCACTTTCTATTGCTCTACGGCACCTTCTGTCCAAAGAGTTTGCCACTGATTGAACCGTTTAGCCTTCTTGACCCGCCACGACCATTGGGAGCAAAGCTGAGAGAAGACATCACTGACCAGACAAGGGATGATAAACCATTTCCATGTTCTGGAAACCGAGGGTGAGGACGGTTCTGTATTCCAGTGGAAGAGAGGCGTCCTCTCTTGGTATTATTTTTCCCAATTTCGGAACTGGCAATCAAAGGAGGCTCAGCCAAGACTGAGCGGGCTGCAGCCGTTGGCTAGAACATGTCTTGTGCTCCCGACTCATGGCTGACACTTGAGCTTCAGCTCTTGCCCTCTTAGATCCTGAGTAGGTACCTGCGAGGGATCTTCCGGCAATAAGTTAGGAAAGGGCTTCCTTGAGAAGAGGAATCCTGCCGAGTGCAGCACTGTTCTCTTTCCCGAAAGGGGCATCTTCCGAGGGAATCACAATGTTTGCATACCCAAGGGTATATATATACCCTAGTAATAGTCTGCAACTGTACAATCTGCGCCAAAGTTTGTTCTTATGAGCCTTCTCCATCTTCCAGGTATGTTAGGCAGAACTGCTGTTTTCGTTACTCCCCAGGCAGGGTGAGCACCACCACTTGGTATTGCAGCAAATTCTTTTTCTATTTTCATCCACCAACTTGAGGCTTCTTAGAATGAGGAAACCCCATAGTGATGGGAGGAACAAAGTGTTCTATCCGTTCAGAATTGTCTGCGGTCCTCAGGTTTCCTTTGGTTTATTCCACTTGGAAGGGTCGATAGGAAATAGGGAAGACCCTCGGCTGCAAGAGGAATGCTTGAATGTCGCAGTTAGGGAAGGACTTTGGCTCCTACTTCTGATGGATGAGCTTCTCGGGATCTCCTGGCTTCTTCAAGTCACATGGGAAGGCTTGGATCACCCTCCAGCCATGTTCTCAGTGAGCTGCTCCATATCAGCTTCACTTGGTCTTCCTTCTTGTGGAATTTATAAAATGTCCTGAAGGTTTTTTTTTTGTTGCATTGTGATGGCAAGAAACAGCATTTTACAAGGAAAGGTAGATCATTTTACTTGAACAATTTACTGGGCTCTCTAAACCTTGTGCCCACAGGAGCATGCTCTGTTTTTTAAGGCTTTGGGGCAAGTGTCCAGGATACGGCGTCCTTTGTCCAAGGCCAGTGGGAGCATTCTTAAACCTTTGACTGCTATTTCTAAATAACTCCTTTGCCTACAAAGCTCCATCAAAGGAAATTCCCCTAAATACTCAGAAGGAATTTTGCCAGTGCCTACTTATTTTTGACTTAGAATGAGTTTCCTAATCTCTAGCCTAAACTGGCTTTTAAATGTTTTCCACTGGTTATATTTCTTTCCCTCATGCTGTTTTTTGTACTTCAGAATAACTGTGGCCATATTTCATAAGTCATGCCTCTGAAACCAGAATCGCTTGAATCATCTTCCTTTCCCATGGGTGAAAGAACTGAGGTGCTAGCTAGCTTAAGGCTCTTTTCCCTGAACTTCTATCTTCCAGGAATGGAAAACTTTCAGAGCGCCACTCTCCAGCTGGGAATCCGTGGAGATTCTTTGGGAAATCAGAGGGAAGAGAGGCTGGGAAAGTGCCAGCCTGCTGCCATCCGTTTGTAGGGCATCCATTTTGATCATGGGATGGAGCCCTCACCTTTCATTTCTCCTTCCTCTTATCTGGTGTAGCTCTCAGCCTTGCTGCTGGGTTTTCAATTTCCTGTTCATTTCACTCCGTCGTGTTTTGGTTTTTGCTTTATCAAATCACCTGGCAATAAAGGAAAAAAGAAAAAAACAAGAGCTACCATTTTCAGTGAGATGTTGGAGCTTTGTCTTGCAGACACTTCTCAGACAACATGGCCTGAGTGGGGTTCTTGAGCAGGTGGCATCTCACATTCTTATGGCTGTTTTCAGCCAAGTGGAAAAATACCAGTGATAGGAACAAAACTTACGTGTGGGGTTGCCACAACTTCAACTTCTCTTAGAATATCAGTTCCATCTTCTTGACTGTCAGCCCAACCTCCATCCTGGGACCCATTCTTCACTTATGTGATCATGGCATGCTGGGTTCCTTCTTTGTCTATTCTTCCTGTCTCTCCATCTGGCAAAGGAATCCAGAACAAAGCAGCCAAAAGAAATGGACGCCATCCAATCTCCCTTCGGCTTGCTGCACCTTCCCACTCATGGATTTCAACCCATGGGCTTGGAGTAAGATCTCAGGAGAACTCTTTGTCATCTTCTGGTAGAGCTACTTTTTTGAGAGACATCATGGAGCTCTTTTCACCTTAAAAGAGTAGTAGTGTTGAGTTGTGGTGCTGTTTCTTTTATTATTTCACTGGTAGAGCTCTCCTCTTGAGACAGCCGTGTTAGGGATGTTATGTGTGCAGATACTCACACAGCTTTTCCTTTGGAAGGTGATGAAAAGGATGAAGGAAAAAAAAAAAAGCTATATATAAAAAAAGTATTTATTGGGAAAAAATATTTAAGTGGAGTTTTCCCCCAGAGATAAATAACAAAAGAAGGAAAGGAGTTTAATATATATAAAAGATTTTAAAATATTATCAATTGTATATTGAACAGTTTTAAAATATAAGATTGAAAGAACTGGAGTTTAGCTTGACTATTAAGACTTATAATAAGCTGTTTTGTCTTGTGAGGTCATTTTAAAAAAGTAGCACAATGTTTAAAAAGGTAGATTATCTTTTTCTTTTTTTTCAAAGCGTGCAAAACATTATGTTATATGGAATTTTTTTTGCCATTTTCTTTTTACAGTTTTATTGAAAATCAAAGGATGTGCCTTGTTTTAAGAAATTTTGTTTAATCTTACCTGAAAAGCGTGCATTCTTTTGTGTCCTTTTTTAAGTTGGATGTACGTTTATATGCGCCTGTTGTAAGTATGCGAGTGTGTGTTGAAGTGCATGCATGTGGAAATCACTAACATACGCCCAGCTGTACACTAATATACAAATGGGGGGGGGGGGGAGTCCAGTTTAAATACAGCTGTTAAGTCTGAAACACCCAATCTGGTTTCCTCGAGCTGTGGTTGCTGAGAGCTACCGTTGCTGTGTGTGAATGTTGTTTCTGTTTCTTTTCTTGAATATGGATAGTCTTTGCTGATATCCAAAATGTGTCTGGCACAACTTTGACATTTCTTAAATTAAAAAAATAAAATAAAAAGGCAACATAACAATAGCTGTTATAAAGAGAAACAAAATGTATAAGAAACTATTCCAAGATTCTAATGCTGGATATATACATACTATATATATATCCAGCATTAGAATCTTGGAATAGTTTCTTATACATTTTGTTTCTCTTTATAACAGCTATTGTTATGTAGATATATACATTATATTTTTATTATTAAGTTACCGATACTGTATTGTATTCCCCTTCTGTCAAAGCTATGCATTTTTCTGCTTCTAACTTTCTTTTCTTGCTGCACACATTCCACCAGTATTACTTATATTAATAGCTTTGTGGTGGTGTGATTTTTTTTGGGGGGAGGGGTGTTTTTTGCTGCTTCTTTTTTAAAAAAGAAGTATCTGGCTATCAATATTTAAAGACAAAAAACGGGGAAGGAGCCCCTGCTGGTCTCTAATACAGATACATGACATTCACTGTTAAAGAATACTTTTATTGTTGAGGTCAGAAAGAAAAAAATCCCACCTCGGAGGCACTAACTGGGGCGGGGGGCGGGCATGGTGTCCGGCTGCTTTGGTGCTGAGGGAGTGACGGGGTCCAGTGCTGCAACTCACAGTCCAAGGCAAGCAGCCAAGGGGGATGCATTTATGACCATCGGTGCTTAATAAAACGTCCAGATTATCTTGGCCCGCTCAACTCGTGTTTTGGCTCCAGCCGGAGGGGAGAGAAAGCTTCCACTGGGTGATGGGAAAGGGCTGCTGGGTGCTGCCAGCCGGAGCTGTTGTGAAAGCTGCACAACATCTTTACGTAACACAACCAGAAGCCGGGATGTGCAACGATCTGCGAAGCCGATTTCTTCTACATCTCCCACTTGAACATCGTACTGAGCAAGAATATTTGCGGGGGGTGGTGGGTGGTGGGGAATCCAATCGAAACCGCTTCCCAACTACTTGCGTCATTACAAATCTCCCACCATAATTCAGGGAGGGTTTTTTTAGCAATGCGATAGCCAGATGCAAGTAAGGGAGGCGTTTTCTTCCCCTCCAAAGGAAACGGTCACGGTGCGCAGCTTGTGAACACATGTTGCTCTGTCATTGTCCTCTCAATTCCTACCTTCTAAACATTGTCTCGGCGTTTCTGAAGTCGGATGCAAAGGCCGTTTTGAGTTTCATGCTGAAAAGAGCAACGTTAGAAAGCAGCATTTCTGGGAGATGAGAATGACACACATGATCCTTAGACCTAAGAAATTGAACAGATAGATCATAGGTGCCAGTTTAGCTGGCCATAGTAAGCCCTGGCAGTGCATTCAGCTTTTGGGGGGCTGCAATAAGCTCCTTGCGCCATGTGCAAAAATACCTTTGCAGGCAGGCAGGATTGTTATATTTACTGATTAAAGGAAACCCAGGATGTGCTCATCACAGATTGGCCAGGAAGTTTTGAGTGGGTATCTCTCAAAATCCATGGAGGTCAGCCTGGATTGTTTTTGGGGAGGGGAGGAAGTGGGGGGGGGAGGCAGGGTTGGGCCCAGCTACTGAGGAATGCTCCTTTCATCAGCCGAAATGCTTCAGCATTGTCGTCAATGAGTCATATGCTGGCCAAAAACAATGGTCCAATTTTATTGGTAAGGAAAGAAATAATCCAAATCTATATCACAATTTTAAAAACAGTAGAAAATGTCCGTAAAAACACAACCGTTCGGCTCTCCTTGCCTTTCCCAGGGAGGCCGTGATGATGGGATGACTCTGAAGAAGGGGAGGGGAGGGAGAGGGAGAAGGGGGGGAAGGGCTTAGGACACCTGATGAAAAGGCTGGACGGGGGGCGGGGGGGGGGACATAAAAATCGTACCGGGTTTACATGACAGGACAATGGGTTTTTTATCCCCGGATGTGGCCACAAATGAAGGAAGGAGCATAGCAAATAATTTAAATACCAGGAGAGAGAGAGAGGCGCTCTGGCTGCTCACGCAGACCGATCTGAACCAGCTTCGTAGAAAAATCTGCTCTTAAGAGAACGATCTCTTCCTCCCGACGTGGAATAAAGCCTTAGTTGCCGCCGCTCGCAGCTGGACCAGCAATGTCCACCAACTCTCCCAGGAAGAGCCAGACCAGGAGCCGCAGCTGGAGTGGCGCAATGGGTAAAGGGGTTTGTTCCTCTCTGCGAAGGCGCTGCTGCGGAAGGGAGCGGTGCTGAGGTATGTGGCCCAAAGCTCTTGCACAGCTGGCTGGGGAGGGGGAAGGCCCGCCAAGAAGGAACACAGCACATCTGGAGGGTGTTTGGAGTGTAGGGAGTGGACCGGCGTGTTATTTGGCAGCGTGGCATCCAAAGCGGGTCCTAGCAGGTCCAAACCTGTCAGGGAGAGAGATGTCAGCAGAGGCCAAACTTCCATCACAAAATAGGGACACTGTTTAGCTACTTTTAAAGATGCCAGGACTTCAACTCCCAGAATTCCCCAGCCAGCTAAGGTTCAAAAACACCGGAGTAGAACATGAGAGGCCACCCTTATTTGACATGACCCAAGCACCATCCTGAGCACCAGGTCTTCCTACCAGGTGCCCATCCTTATCGAAGGATCCCTTTGTGGAGCTGTGCAACTGCACTTCTGGGATGAATGCAGCCCAGCAATCATAGGAGCACCAAGCACCAGAGGGCAGAATAAAAAGCCATGGTTGGAAACTGATCAAGGGGAGAAGCAACCAGGAATGGAGGAGAAACTTCCTAACAGTGAGGACAGTTCACCAGTGGAACTGCTTGCCTTTAGGAATTGTGGGATTTTAAGAAGAGACTGGACAGTCACTTGTCTGAAATGCTTGAGCAGGGGACTGGACTAGAAGACCTCCAAGCTCTATTCTTTTATTCTTTTTTCCCCCTTCCCTTCCCTTCCCTTCCCTTTTTCCTATCCCTATCCCATCCCTGCTTCATGGCTTCTTTCTCTCAATGCTCAACGTTAAACTTCTGAGTATGTCACATGTGGCATGTGGCAAGCAAAATCTCATCTAAACCATCCACAAATGGGGCCCCTCTCAAAAATGGGAGAGCACCAGAGAAGCCACATGTGGCATGGAAGTAAGCTGCTCCTTATCAAATCATAGCAGCTGAATAGGCCCTGCATAAATAAGTGCAGCATAGCTTGCAAAACTCCCCTGGAAGGCACTCCATCCTATTTTGTCCCAAACTAAAAGGAGGTTCTTCCTAAAGAGGTGATGAACCCACTCCATTGCTTCCTCCTCCTCCTCCTCCATGTGCAGCACAAACACATCTAACTGAGGCTGCTGAGGTGGAACTCCCAAGTGTCACCTGGAAAAAAAGCTAAGTTCTCCCTGGTCTGGTGCTTCCAAAAAAAAACTAATTAGTGACTGGACTGGGTATTGTTGGGACAACCCAGCTGGAGGAAACCAGGAAGCCATCTGAGAAAGCTTCTCTGAGCCACCTGGGGGGGAGGGGGCTCTTCCTCCTGCTGAGAGCTCTTTCTCCCGCCCCCTTTCGAGACATACCTTGACGGTGCTGTCGACAGCCCCGGAGAACAAGCGGCCCCTCGAGACGGCCAGTGCTGTGACGCTGCCCTGGTGGCGCAGGAGTGTCTGGGTGCAGATCATGTTGTCCATACTCCATACCTGGAGGCAGAGAACAAGCCAAGACAGTGACAGTGGTGGGTCACCAAAGTGGGCGGTATGTGGCCTGGATTTAGGTAGGTAATTGGTGTTGATCCACGGGTCCCGTTCTCTGCCTAAATCTAGGCCACGCAGATTCTGCATCCTCCACGTTTCACAGGGGAGTAAAGATGTGCATCAGATATAGCTGAAGGACCTCCGAAACTCAACCCCCCCACCCCTCCTCAATTGGGGCATTTGGGCAAAGGCTGCTAATGTTCTGCAACTGCATAAGGCGTTACAGGCCAGATAAGGAGAAGATGCCATGGGAATGGCACAGAGATGTAGACCAGGGGTCCTCAAACTATGGCCCGCGGGATGCATGCGGCCTGCGGAGCGCATTTACCCGGCCCATGATGTCCAAGCCGTTCCCCCCCTCTTTCCCCCCTCTCCTCCAGCAGCCCGTCCGCTCTGCTTGGGGGCGGGCGGACAGAGCGCATGCTTGCGCTGGCAAGTGGCGGGATTGCCAGCGCAAGCATGTGCTCTGTCTGCCCTGGCCTGAGGAGGAGGAGGCCGGCCGCATTCCTTCTCCTCCTTCCAGCCTTCCTTCCGAGCCCTTCCCGCCCTGCAACCGCAGAGCCCTGATGCCGGCGGGGTGAGGCTGAGGTTCCGCTGGCCACCGCTGGGGAAGGGGATGCTCCGGTCGCCGCTGCTGCCCCTGTTGCAGGGGGAGGTGCTGGTGGCAGCCCGGCTCCCACGCCGCTCCCTGTCCCCGCCGCCACGACAGGCTTGAGAGCCGCCTTCTGCGGTAAAGTAAGACCGCAAAAGGCCAAGTGGAGCTACCACCAGGCCGGGGGTGGCGGCGGTGGGGTGGCGGCTGGGGGCGGGGAGAGAGCGGCGGGGCGGGGGCAGGCCAGCAGCCCCGGCCGGTCTCCGTGACAATGCGGCTGGCCTCCTCCTCAGGCCAGGGCGAGCGGGGGCCGGTCAAGCCGCACTGCCACCTCCGCCGGCAGCTCTTGGCTCCCCTGAGCCGGGCGAAGTGGCGTCTAGCGGCGGTCGGCTGAGCCGGGGGCGGTGGCGGCGGGGCTCAGCCGACC
>JAEANM010008753.1:0-16804 GCA_017656035.1 Myanophis thanlyinensis
GGACCGCCTGTTGCCACCATCAGCCTCCAACCGACCAGTGCGCTCCCACAGGGCGGGCCTCCTTGGGGTACCACCGTCGGGTCGATGTTGCCTGACAGCCCCGAGGGTTCGGGCCTTCTCTGGCTGCACCCTCCTTATGGAATGAACTCCCTCCTGAGATTCAGACCATTACTGACCTGCGAGCCTTCCGACGTGCATTAAAAACTCATCTTTTCCAGCTAGCCGGCCTGGCCTGACACCCCGGGATATTTTAATTTTGGGGTTAAATTTTATAATTAATTATAATTAGTTTTTAACAGTAATTTTTTTAATATCAGCTAATTTAATTGTTTTATACTGGTTTTTAAATTTTGTTCATGTATTTTTATTTGCTGTAAACCTCCCCGAGTCCCCAGGGAGAGGGGGCGGTATATAAATTTAAATAAATAAATAAATAAATAAATAAAATAATGTGAGTCTGGATCTCCTTTAATCCAGTACTTACACTATATCACACTGGTTGCAGATGACCTAACCATTGCAGTTTCTAAGCCATGGTTATGGGTCTGAACTTATGCAATAATTCAAATGAACTGTGATTTACTCAATAAACCAACCAAACAAGTTTTATTATATGTAGATACGTCCTTTTATGCAACTTAGCATTCAATTTCATCTTGAAATGTCTGAGGTATTTTATTGGTCTCATTCCTGGTCTTCAGGCCTTTTGTTGACCTCTGCTTCTAGCACTTGCCCCCCCTCCACCAAATTGTATGTGGGAATAACCTTGAGGGAAGAGGGGAAGAGATGCCTTCTAGGGAATGACCAGATGAGAGGGAGGTCCCGCAGTTCCTTAATTGTCAAAGAAAGAAAATTAGGAAGAACATGCCCTAATTGTAATAAGGCTGTTATAAGAGTTGGCAGGGATTTCTACTTTCAGACTTACAAGAGTCTTTTAATGTAGCCTTACAATAAAGTAGAATTGGTCTCATTTCCTGTCTGGTTTACCTGGGTGGCCTGACACACACATGGAAAAATAGTCGCATTTCTATTTGTAAAATGTTGGAATATGAGTATGTGATGTTCTGTGAGATAGCTGCTCTCTCCAGGAATGTATTTCCTTCAAAGACATCTTTAATTCTCACCCCAAGCCCTGTTAAATTGAACAACAGGAAACCATTAGTTTTTAGAAGAAACATTGCTTTTCATATTCTTAACAGTTTGTATACTACACAGCAGATGTATAAAAAGCAGACCCTGGAACAAAGCTGGCTGTTGTTAAGGTTTATTTGGAGGGAGACAAGCACTGTTTGTCACTAACAACCTGTATATTTTTATGCAATATGGCTCAACAGCAGTTTTACTTTTTGAAGACTTTCTATAGCTTCTTTCTCATATAAGCAACTTCAACTTATATTTTCTATTAATTTCAATATTAAATATAGTCTTAGGTCTATAGAACAGATTTTTTAAAAAACAAAGACAACTGAATGTAATTTACATGTAGTCTCAACTTACAACCGTAATTGAGCCCAGAATTAGTCATAAGTCTTTACAGTTATTAAGCAGGTGACCACATGAATTTGCCTGATTTTATTATAATTTTTGCAGTCATTAAGTGAATACCATGGTCCCTAAGTGAATTCGTTTGACCCAATTGGCATTCTTTGTCAGAAACTGGATGGAAATACCAGAATCTCTCAAAAAATATCAAAAAACATGGCCATATGATTGCAGGGCACTGCAAATGGGCATAGAGATAAGCCTGTACCAAGGGTCCAAAATGTGATCTTTTGACTGCAGGATGTGTATGCTGCTGTTGTAATTTTAAAATCAGGTTTTAAAATTAGATCATAATTGGCTTGCAGCAGCTTAAAACAATGCAATAAATTAACGTCTCCTATTTAAAAAGCATCATGACATTACGCTAAGTTACTACGTTTCTCTGTTAATTTTTTCAGGTGTTTTTTTTTTCAAATAGGAAAGTCCATTTCATAATGAATGTCACTGTAGAAGCAATAGGATATGGTATCAATATCTCTTGCTGATAGGCTCACTATCCTGAGATTGGTGGAGACCCTTGGCACATCTTACCTCTTGTCGAAATATGATCCAGTCAGGATGGGACAACAGAAAGTCTTGTCAAGGGGCCTAAATGCTGTGCATAATTTTCATGTCGGCATAATGATAAAACATGCCACCATAGCGACCAGAGATGAGCAATTTAATTTTTTCTACTTGTTTTACAAGAGGGAAGGGATTTGTGTTTTATTGTGAAACACAGTGGGTGGGAGAAGGTTCTTGTTACTGTGTGGCAACTAAACACTGATTGGCTGAGAGTTCTCTGCTTCCAACCAACGAGGAGCAAAGTCGAAGGATACTTGCCTCTCAGTACTTAGTGAGCTGTACCAACTCTTAAGCATGTACAGTATACATGGCCATTTCCATAGTATTCTCATGTCATACTACTTGTGAAATGAATTAGGCAGCCTACGCAACCCTGGCTGTACTTTAAATATGGAATGAGAGGAGTCTGATGAAAGAAAGTTGACCCATCTGGGAGTGCTTGTGGTTTGGCAATAACTAGAGGTCCATAGGGTACCCATTCCTTATATAAGATTTAAAGTTATTAAAATGTAAAAATAAGCATTATTGTTTTCATGCAGAGGAATGTATATTAAGCTGGTCTTCAGTGAGCAAACCTTTAGCTTATCACATCTCTTTGCTTGATACAGAAAATGTCAACTAATACTAAATTATATGATGCCTAAAATGAATGTTCTATTGCCAAATTTGTTTGCAGGGCAGAGAAAGCCTAATCTAATCCCCCAGACTCTTTCCTGGGAAAAATTAAATTCTTTTCTCCAACCCCTCCTTATATATGAAACAGGATATCATCAACAATTCATTTAAAGAATTCTGAGCCCAGGAATTTGTTTATGTTCCAAAAATGAGCTGAGTTCAGTATCCTGCCACATGTAAATCTAACACTATGGTTTAAAACAGCAGAGAAACCATCCCATTGCTGTTATTGTTGAACGGATTTAAACTACCAATAGTCTTTGCTGATCTGTTGCAAATCATCCATAGATTTACCAGCAGATCTCAATCTAACCCATAACATGTGTGGCAGCATGATAGCCTTCTACCTTCCCTGGCTTTGGCCTTTACAGATATGCTGATTAAATATGATAATGCTTCAGAAGATATGCGTTCTTATGTATTAATATTGATGACAGTCCTAGCAACAATCAGATTGGTAGCAGAATCACATTAATGTGGTCTCCCGCAGCAGAAATATTTACCCTGCCAGTTAGAAAGATTGGCATTAAAGCTAGACATTACCTCATTTTCCTGGGCAGACAGCCTATTTCTATGCTAAGCAAGTCTGCAGGAGTGAACAACTGAATACCTGCCTGATTAGCTCTGCAGCGGCAGGTCTTGGTTGGAAGTGATTTCTCTTAGTGTGTTCCTTCTTCTGCTTGTTCTCCATCTCTGCAAGCTTCGTCACTATGCATTATCAAACCGTGTTTTTCATCTTGAAGGGCACATTCAAGATGAAGATTTGCCAGACAGAAGGGCAAGGATGAATGCTGATCCAGATTGGAAAGGTCACTGTGAACAGAAGGAAGAAGAGTAAATGTGTGTGTGTATCAGGAGTGTGTGATTGCCCCCCCTTCCTATTTCTGCCTACATATTTCTCTGCCAGGTAGGAGAAAGTGGATTAATGAGGAAAGTTAGATGAAAGGATTTTGCTTTTAAAAAAAAAAAGATTCCGTTCTGAGCGTGGGAGATAGTTCGAGTCTGAAGGCGAGTGGGACTTGGTTGACAGTAGAACCTTCTGAAAACTTTATTATTTGGCTGCATATCCTTCTTGCTTAGAACTACAATTGCTTAAAATCTTTTCCAGCTGGCATTTGTGGGGTTGTCATTTTTGAAAGGTTTTGAATCTCAAAATCCTTTACAGACTCGCTAGTCATGGATTTCCCTTCACACAAGGCATCTCGTATCATGGGTTTTGACACCATACTTTCCCAAAGTTCATGGGAGGCATCTAACTGACAGCTACAGATTTTTCCCCCTTCCTGTGATTCATAAAAGGCAATAATGTGGTGTTAAATTGCACCCCAAAACACCTTGGGTAAAACAACTTTTGGGGAAAAGATACATTTATTAGAAGAATACTTTCACTGACCTGTTTAAGTTCATTAGATTTGTATTGCTCTGTGTCCTGTTTAAAGCTGCTCTGTACTGAAAAATATATACAGTGAAATAATATTCGAAAACATATCATAGTGTTACTACATTGGCTGGTTTATTAATGTTTCCTGTTGGTAAAATTAAAGAATTGTGTGACTACTATACCGATAAAATGTTTCCAATCCTATCCCAAAGGTACTTTTTCAAGAGGCAACTGGATTTTTTGTTATTTAGAAAAAACCAGAAAGTCCAGTTGCCTCTTGAAAAAGCATCTTTGGGACAACCATGACCTGGTTGACTGAGAATCTCCATAGACCCTTCTAATCCTAGAAAAAACAATGTTTCTAAATTTCTAGAATTCTGGCAGGGCTTTAGTGGCTCTTCTTTGCAATTTCATGTTTTGTTGCTCTAGAAAAGAGTGAAAGAAAAGGATACATGTCTTTCATTTTTGCAGCACAGGCAGCCTTCATTGTCCTTTTGTGCATATTTGTGATCTTAGTGATATTTAGTATTCAGTTTAGTTTAGTCCATTTAATGGTAGTGCTTTGATTGCTTTCCATAAGAGAATGAAGCTCTCTTGTACACTAAACAAGTTCTAAAAGTGCTAGGCACAGGAAATATTTGATGGTAAAGAGGGAAAGGTACTTTATCATGTCAACAGTTGCAAACTTGCCACAAATTTACTAAAGAAAACCTCCAAAACAGTGTTCTCTCATGCACTAATTGTGTGCAGTGGGACCTACTCACTAATAAGCAGGTCTGTTTAAATGTCTCAATTATTCACTTATTGTATGGATTGGTTTAATGAACATTACAGCCCAATGGTTACTAATTGTAGTTGAAAACCCCATAAAATTAACAATCCTTATAATTCAGTTATTTAGCTGATTTTTCAATGAATTGATATCTGCTCACAAATAAATGGTTGTTTCCACACTGAGAATTTTTTTAAAAAAAATATAAATCTAGAAACCACTCTAACCATATTAGAACTTCAATTGCAGAAAAAGATACAAAAAGGATATGCAGTAGGAATGAGTTTAATGAAGAAAAAAAGTTTCTATGAATTTGAAGGATTACTCTGGAAAATAAATTTGATAAACATAAATGCTTCATTAAGCCAGTAACAGCAGTTATTAATAGTGATACATTATAACTATGAATATAACATATTAGAAACAGCTATATATTTCTGATCCAATCATATTTATATGCTATAAGTATAGAAAATATTGTAGAGGCACGTCATGATTTATAAAACACTTTTGAAATCAACCCTATTTATCCAAGGTATAACTGTAGTAATGAGTCAGGCAAGATTCATTTTACTGAATGCCTTATTCCAGTCAATAGTAGTAAAATAATTTCTGTTCAGTTAATTCTGTGGATATGGAATTCTCAGTTTGTTTTAAAATAAGTTTAAACAACATTAATCTAAAAGTTTTTTCTATGACTATTTTAGTTGGTAAAATTTGGATGCATCATTGTAAAAGCTCAAGGGGAGCTTCCAATTAAAACACAATAAAAGAAATATAAATCTGATACCTCCCATTTTTTTTTCCTTCTAAAAGAATTAAATGAAAATTAGTGAAGCTGAACTTCCTCTTAAGAAAAGCAGAATACCATGTAAGGCTGTTACAGACTGAATATGGTAATATTGTGACATTTTGTATTTTGAATTTAAGCAACAATTGATGTTATTATAGCAGAGATGGAACAGTCTGGAAACATGACCTTATAAGATCCTGTTTCTTTGCTGAATGTGGAAAGAACTTTATACTGGTATTCATTTGCAGAGATTTTACAAGATGTGAGAATCAATGAAGTAAGGGTCTTGTATAAATTCTATACTAGTGTACTATAAATCAATAACTTGCATTTCTCTTGTGTGGGGTAGGTTTTTCCCAATTTCCTTGGATTTGCTTCCCTAAAGCCTATAATACTAAGAGAGCAAGGGAGATTTAACAGTGTTTAATTTACACTTCAATTTGCAAAAGAAAAGGAGAAGGAAATAAACTTTCTGAATTACTGAGGGATGAGGTGTCAGAGTGATGCAGTTACATTTGTTATTCTGAGCAATTGGATCAGGAAACTTCTGTAATTTTGATGTTCCAGAGTGTGTGAATGGGTTTGTTTTTAGACTACAACTTAAGTCATTATAGGTACCAATGCACATAGCACACAACACCAGAGCAAAAGGAATATATCCAAAATATTATTCATAAGTAGCTGTTTTATTTCCCAACATCATCTAAAATTTTCTGTTTGACAATTTATAAGTATTGAGGAATAAATAGAACAAGTTGGATAGAATCTAGTAATCTATTCTTTCTCAGCATTTCTCAGCATTCTGCCTTCCTGAGGCTTATTATATGGTCAAAGTAGTTAAACCTGGCCAAAGGTAGGCGCAGGCAGCTAACTTTAGAGATGAAAAAGAACAGTTCTTGAGGAGCCATTTCTTACTTTCTTTCTCATCTTTCTCCCCTTCCTATTTCCCCCCCCCCCCACTCCAAGAGAGAGAGAGAGTAACAATTCTTCCATCTTCTGTTTCCCTAGAGAGCCTGCTGCAATGCCAGGCTTGGCCAAGGCTAAACTGCTGTTTTCATTTGCTGCCTTCCCTTTTCTCCTTGGAAAGGTGTGTGCCTAGGGTTTTTTTTTTTTTTTTTTTTTGGGGGGGGGGAGGAGGAGAAAGCTTGATTGCTTGTAAAACCGAGGAAAGCATAAAAAAAGCAGCTGGGACCTGATTGTTAGGTTTCACATAATTTATTTTTAACAGACTGATTTATTTGTATGATTCCTATCCTGCCTTCATACAGAAACTCAGAGTGCTACATGTACAGTACAGGTAGTCCTCGACTAATTACCACAACTGAGCCCAAAATTTCCTTTGATCAGCAATGGAGTTGTTAAGCGACTTTGCCCCATTTTAGCAACTTTCTTGCTAATGCTACAGTTAAGTGAACCAGTGCAACTGTTAAATTGGTAACACGGATGCTAATTTAAATGAATCTACTTCCCCAATGACTTTGCTTGTAAGAAGGTCGCAAAAAGTGATCACATGATCCTGAGACACGGCAACTGACATGAATAGGAATCAATTGCCCAGTGTACAAATTTTGAGCATATGACCACAGGGATGCAATGCTTGTACCAGTGAAAGTGGTCATAAGTCACTTTTTTCAATACCAGTGTAATTTTGAAATGTCACTAAATGGTTGTAAGACAAGGACTACTTGGATGCCAAAAAGATTGTGATATAAAATAAGCCTAGATTTTCAAACACTGCCTCTAGTAGCATAGGAATAGATGAGCAACTAAATATAGTATGCCTGCCAGAGGTGAAATTCAGCAGGTTCTAGCAGGTTCACTAGAACTGGTAATAAATTTTCTAAGCAGTTTGGAGAACCAGTTGCTAGCAGGAATCTCCTTTTGTTTTTTTCAACTTTACAGGATTAATCCTGTAAGGAAGGCAGGACAAAACTTTCTGGTGTTGTTTCTAGCCTCATCCTTATTGCCCGGCTTACAGAAACTGACCACCCAGTCTCATGACCCCCCAGCCATGCCCACCAAGCCTCGCCCACAGAACCGGTAGTAAAAAAAAATTGAATTCCACCACTGATGCCTGCCCAAGTAGGACCATACTATTAAAGATGAATAGTGGTTTCAGACAGATGTGTTTCCTAACCACTTTCTATACCAATCATTATATGTACCTTATCATTTAGCTCTTATCCTTGTAATTTTTCTACAAATAAAAGGCCCAATTTTTGAGTTTTCCCAGTCCCCTAATCATTTTGGTTGTTCCAAAATATTCTCCATGTTTTCTGGTTCTACAGTATTCTTTTAGAGATTCTATGCTCTGATTATGGTAATACATTGCATACATTTTATTGAATGGTTTGTTTGGATTTGTATTGATTTAGCACACATTCTTTTTCCCCATTTCTTCTTCCCCCTGAAAATCTGAGCCATCTCCCTCCAGCACAGTGGGCAAAGAAACTACAAGAGAAGTGAGAAGCAGAGTTCTATTCCTGGAAATTCAAGGTCTAATAATATATTACATCTACTATGTAGCATGCAGCTGCCCTGCTACTTTTCTTTTAATTCAGGGAAATGTTGAGCCCTGTATCAGTCTCTAACTCTACCATCCACTTTGGTTCAGAATTCCCTGTAAATTGTCATATTTTAATAGTCAAGGTAGTCAGTTAAAAAAATACAAAGTTTCTCCCTGGCTTTAATTAATTTTCTGCATCTCAAAAACCCAGTGAATTAGTGGATAATAAACATAGGATTGTTTGGTAAATGCTGAAGTTCATAAATAATTACAACTTTGCATGTAACACAGAATAGTTGACTATCCTGAAAGAATATCCCTTTGAGCCCTTCCTTCCACATACTGGCCTACGGCTGGAAGCAGCTCTGTGGTCTGACAAAAAGGATGCTCTTTGCTCCTACTGGTTCTCTATGAGCTAATAGCCGAAGATCTTTCTTTCAGCTTTTAAGAACTGGTTTCTGTGTATGTTTCTTTCACTCCATTCCTGCTTTATGAGTTTTAGAACAGAAGGTTCTAGATCAGGGCCACATCAGGGCTGTGTTTGACTTAGGCGAGCCAGGGTGGTTGTGACCAGAATTGGTGTGGCCAGCTTGACGGGATGCCTGTGGTGACCCAGGCGCTCTGCCAGTGAAAACGGGCTCCTGAGCTCCATTTTTGGCTGCCTCAGCCTCCTGCAGTCCTCTGCCAGTGAAAATGGAGCTTGGCCCACACTCCGTTTTCACTGGCAGAGGATTGCAGGAGGCCATGGCAGCCAAAAATGGAGCTTGGAAGCCTGTTTTTGTGTTGTGGTGTTCTAAGATGGTGCAGATGCAGCAGCTCTGAGCTCCCGTGTGAATGGAGAAATGAATGGAGGAAAACAAGCCTACACTCGAGCAGATTTAGTAAACATCAGCTTTGCAAACTGATCTGGGATCACCAGAGACTTCCAACAATCCCAAAACATACCCAGCTGCATGGCTAGATTGCTGGGCTTCCCATGGATTGTTATTGCATAGGGGAAGCCCCAGTGTCGGCGAAGGAACAGGAAACAGAACTGGGGGCATAGAGCTGGCTTGCTAGAATGTCTGAGGAAGCAGCCTCACAGACCGGGTCTACCAAGTGTCTTTCTGACTAATGCCAGATCTCTCATGCACAAAATAGATGAACTGGAGCTGCAAAAGGCAGTGAACAAGATCATCAGGGGATGCTGCATGATGATTATCACAGAGACCTGGGTCCATCCACTCATACCAGATGCTAGCTGGGCCTTACATCGCTCTGATAGAAACAGCAGCTCCGGTAAGAGCAAGGAGGAAGGACTGTGTGTTTACATATACAATGACTGATGCACAAACAATATAATTACCTATATGTACTGTTCCCCAGATGTGGAACTAATGTCTATCATATGCAGGCCATTCTATTTACCTAGAGAAATCTCTGTGGTAGTTATTATTGCTGTCCATATTCCTCCTGATGCTAATGTTAACATGGTGCTCTCTAAACTATATGACATCATCATGAGGCAGCAGCAAACTCAATCTGAGGGCGCTTTTGTCATGGCTGGGGACTTTAATCAAGCCTGTCTAATATCTGTCCTCCCTAAGTTTGTGCAGTATGTGCAATGCCTCACCAGAGGAAATAACACTTTAGATGACATGTATGCAAACCTAAAACAGGCATATAGAGCAATTCCTCTCCCCCACTTGGGTAAGTCTGACTATCTGTCTGCTGCTGTGCCCAAAGTACATTCCCCTCAGGAAAATAATAAAGCTAGTCAGGAACACTGTCAAAATCTGGCCAAAGGGGGCACTCAGCCAGCTGCAAGACTGCTTTGAAACCACTGAGTGGAGCATATTCAAACATCTGGAACTGCACAAAGGCACTGACACAATACTCTCATGTATTAAAGAATGCACAGGTAATGTAACAGTGGACAAGTGCATCAAAGTTTTCAGTAATTGCAAACCCTGGATGTCAGCAGAGGTACGGTCATTTCTGAGAGCCCGGAACTCTGCTTTCAAAGCAGGTGACAAAGATAAATACAGGGTGGCCAGAGCAAATCTAAGGAAAGGCATCAAGGCAGCTAAACAGAAATATAAACAAAAGATGGAGAACCACCTAGCAGACAACAACCCAAGGCAAGTGTGGCATGGTCTGTAGCACCTAACCAACTACAAGTGCAACACGATGGAGACAGTCAACACTGATGCCTCGGTGGTGGAAGAGCTGAACACCTTCACCCACTATGAGGTAGAGACTTGACCCTGTAGCACCAGCCCGCCAGTCCTCCAACCTCCAGCCACTTATCCTGCATGAACATCAGGTGAAAGCTGCATTGAAGGCCATGAATCCCAATAAAGCCACAGGTCCAGATGGCGTGCTGGGGAAAGTGATAATAACCTGTACTGACTAACTAAGAGGGGTCCTAACAAGGATTTTCAACATCTCCCTGCAAATGGCCAGTGTACCACCATGCCTGAAAGCAGCCACCATCATCCCGGTCCCAAAGAAAACAGCCATAAACAGCCTAAACGACTACAGACCCAACTGATCCATCACACTGATGTCTGTAGTGATGAAGGACCTTACTTGGGAAAGTAACATGAACCAGGTGGTCAGGAAGGCCCAACAGAGACTCCATTTCCTAAGGGTCTTACGAAAATACCAGGTGGCACAGCCGCTGATGATTTCCTTCTACCGATCAACAATAGAAATCATCCTCACATACTGTGTCACAGTATGGTATGCTGACTTAACAACCACAGAGAAGAAGGCAGTACAGAGGGCGATGAGCACAGCACAAAAAATCATGGATTTCCCCATAACCCCACTGGAAGAAATTGCCAGGTCTCACTGTCTCAACAGAATGTTAGGGACGACTCTCACTCTGGACAGCACTTCTTCATACATCTACCATCGGGCAAGAGATACAGAAGCATAGCCAGCCAGACAAATAGGCTAAAAAATAGCTTCTATCCATGGGCCGTCAGACTTCTAAATACAATATAACACCATGACTAGACTTAATACAACAGACTCACAGTGCCAGTGCAATGTGCAATATGTACATACCAGTGGAATAGTGTGTGTGTGTGTGTGTGTGTGTGTAAATGTGTCCCTAGCCCAAGTATTTCCTGGGGTTAGGGATTTGTTTATAAGTCTGAGATGTATTCTGTGATTAAGATGTATTCTGTGTTTCTTTGCTTTGTGTGATTTCACCGATGGAGGCTCATTCAATTTCACTGCACACATGTTGTGCATTGACAATAAAGGTTTGAATTTGAATTTGTTTTCAGTGACAGAAGCACAGTGGGTAAGTCCTTCAGTTTTTTAGGACGGCCCTGCTGGCCAGATCTAAGTACCCGCAGGCGGAATGTGACCCCAGGCCTTGAGTTTGACACCCCTGTTCTAGATGAACACTTCCTGATTTGTATAGGTTTTTTTTTTTAATTTGGGGAGCTTTTTTCCCCCCAACTGATAGGCAAGGTGTAAAATGATTCAAATAAATAGAACAAGCAATTTACATACATCTTATAAGAGGCTAATCAGAAGTGTGCTCCACTGAATTTAGCAGGGCCTTTCCTGGAGATAGTTCAGATTGCAGTTTTACAATCTGTTAAATTTAATTTAATTTAATTTAATTTAATAACAACATTTTTATACTGCCCCCTCTCCCGAAGGACTCAGGGCGGTGCACAGCCATTGAAAACACAAAATATAACAATTAATTAAAATACAGTTAAAAATAAATTAAATTAAAGTGGCCAATTAAAACCAAAAACCAATTAAAAATCGATTAAAACCAATTTAAAACCCTAACCGATAGTACTAGGCCAGACCGGCTTGCTGAAACAAAAAGGTTTTTAGTGCACGCCGGAAGATCCGTAGGTCCGTGATGGTCCGGATCTCTGGGGGCAGTTCGTTCCAGAGGGAGGGTGCCCCCACAGAGTAGGCTCTAACCCTTGGGGCTGCCAGACGACATCATCCTGGCAATGGAACCTCAAGGAGGCCCGCCCTGTGGGAACGCACGGGTCGACGGGAGGCTGACAGTGGCAACAGATAAGGACCCATAAGTACCCGGGTCCCAAGCCATGAAGCGCTTTAAAGGTGAGAACCAACACCTTGAATCGCACCCGGAAGGCCACAAGAAGCCAGTGCAGCTTGCGGAGGAGGGGTGTAATGTGGGAGCTCCGAGGAGCCCCCAGGATCACTCACGCGGCCACATTCTGCACTAACTGCAGCCTCTGGATGCTCTTCAAGGGGAGCCCCATGTAGAGAGCATTACTGTAGTCTAGGTGAGAGATAACGAGTGGAGGTGACTGTGCGAAGAGCGCCCTGATCCAGAAAGGCTCGCAACTGGGAGATCCTTTGGATCTGATAAAAAGCCCCCCTGGAGATGGCTGCAATCTGATCTTCTAACGACAGCCATACATCCAGGAGGACACCCAGGTTGCGAGCCCCTGTGGGGACAAAGATCTTTCCTGCCACGGCCAGCGATGGAACAAGCTGGCTGAATCTGGGCGCAGGAAACCACAGCCATTCAGTTTTGGCCGGGTTGAGCTGGAGCCTATTTTGACCCATAAATTTGTAAATCATAAGTAAAAAAAAAAAAACCTAAAATGGCTTGATGGTGCAGAAAAATAATCTGTCTTTAAATGAAGGAAAATCAGACACTTCGTTTCTCTAACACCTCTCCCCCCTCAAAGTAAGGAACAATATTCTCTTTGTTTTTAGAAATTAAAAAGATTCTTGGAAAATATGGCATAATAATGTGAAGTCAATTTAAGACTAAAAATAATTATATTATTTTAAATAAAAAACCCAAATTATTTGTATAGAAGAAAGGGAATATTCAAGTGAAAAGTCTATATTTAAAAGGTGAACTGGCCTCATATGTAAGTTGGAATACCCAGTATGATCAAAATATTCCTTCTGATTATTATTTTTCACAATACTTTTAAATCCACATTGGACTATTCAAAATGGAATGGTTTGAGAGGACATTTTAGTGACGTGCTTCCTTAGCACAAAAATCGAGTTGGTTTGTTACCCAGAATGTCTCAGTTTGGAATGTAAATATCCCAGCTGCTTGATGCATGGAAATTTATAAGCCTCACATGATAAATTGTTTCCCTTTCCTCTAGAGGGCAATTAAAGCTACTTAGAGAATGACCTGTTTTTAGTAACTTCAGAAATATTTGCAGAGACTGCTTTTGTGCAATTGGGTTCAAAAGGCCATGCACAAGTCAGAGAGACTTTGGCTATAAGTTATTCTGATCACTGGAAAATAATTAGTTGGTGTTTTTAAAAAAAACAAGTAAAAAAGCAGTTATTATATACAAACAAATTACTTTGCAAGTAAACAAAGTCTGAATTCATGCATTATTAGGTGGTGGCGGAACTTATAGGAAGCAATTGTGTTTAATATTTTCTTATTTAAAGTAACAGAAAGAAGAATAAACAAAATACATTTGTTCCTTCCATTCCTTTCCTTCTATTCATCTCTGATTCTCAAAGAGGTCCCTGGTGTTTTCTCGGCATGGTAATTTTGCCATTGCTTCCTTCCTAGGACTAAGAGAAAGTGACTGGCCCATGGTTATCCAGCTGGCTTTGTGGAGAATTTTTGGTCTCCCAGTTTCTAGTCTGATCCTTAACCACTATACTAAACTGGCTCTAACACAATGGTGGAATTCAATTTTTTTTACTACTGGTTCTGTGGGTGTGGCTTGGTGGGCATGGCTGGGGGGGGTGTCATGTGACTGGGCAGTCAGTTTCTGTAAGCAGGGCAATAAAGATTAGGCTAGAAACAACACCGGAATGGTTTTTTCCTGCCTTCCTTACAGGATTAACTCTGTAAAGTGGAAAAAACAAAGGGAGATTTCTTCTAACAACCGGTTCTCCAAACTGCTTAGAAAATTTACTACCGGTTCTAGCGAAACTGCTAGAACCTGCTGAATTTCACCTCTACTCTTATAACACATAGATATATGTATTAAAATTATGTACAATATTTTGTAAATGGGTGAAAAAAACTAGTACCTAAAGAATAGATAACAAAACATTTCAAAAGCAGCTGGATTACTGAATATTACGAATTTTGAAAAAAAGAATATGACAAATATATTGACTGATTATATTGTGAAAGAATTTAAAAGAATCAATAGCAAATAATTTTTGTGCAGATGTTATAGTAAGAAAAAAGTAATATAAATGATTCATAGTCCTAAATTAAAACAGTAACAACCCTGTGTTCTATAATCCATATTACATGTGTTCCTTCTAAATTCTGTTACTACAACCAAATTGAATTTTTGCACTTTGGATAAGAGAATAGACTCTCAAGTATGCCAGTATATGTTTCATAATCTTCTTTCTGTAAATTACAAATTTCATAACCCTTAAATGAACCTGTGTTACTTTATATATAAGCAAGGAAACCTCAGAAATGATACCATGAAACCTCCTATGAAACAACAATCATTAGAGTTTTGCTGTACTATTTTTTTATTTCATTTATTGTTTTAAATAATACCAAAAAAACCCAAGAAGGAACAAAAGACAATTTAAAATTTAAAAACTCCAATTTAAATTAAAAAATCCATTTTTTATTTTTATTCTTTTAAAAAAATCATCTATTTTTATATACCATCAGAGTGGGAGTGATTTTTAGCTTCCTGTTGGCTTCCCCATTGAATGTCCTTCTAGAAAACTGGCAGGGAGCATCAGAAATCCCTCCCCCTTACTCTTCTCCTTCCCCCTGCCCTGTCCCTTCCCTTTCTGGATGAAGTCATTCAAAAAACTGCTTTTTTTGTCTTCCAGTGATTTTTTTTTTTACTCTTAGCATATCTAGTCCATTTTTAATAACTGAATTACAAATTAAAAAGTGTTCAGGATGGCTTACTTGGGTAAACCTACTATAAAATTCAGTGTTTTTGGAAAATGGTTGCATCCAGATTTGTCCTTCTACTGCTGGTATAATCTCCCTTTTGCTTTATGATCTGTTTATATTGGGGGGGGGTCAAACTCAAGGCCCAGGGGGTGCTTAGATCTGGTCGCAGGGCTGCCCTGGAAACAGTGGACTCCCAAGCTCTGTTTTTGGCTACGATGGCCTCCTGCAACTCTCTGCCTGTGAAAATGGAGCTCAGGAAGCCATCACAGAGCTCGGGAGCCCGTTTTCACTGTCAGAGCGCTTGGGCCACTACAGGCGCCCCTGACATGAGTGATGTTGAGCTGACCACATCCACTCTGCCCCTCCACCCCAAAAGTCAAACACAACCCTGATGTGGCCCTCAATGAAATCGAGTTTGACACCCCTGGTTTATATTATACATTGTAAAATGATTTTTAAAACTTGCATTAAAGTTGTTGACATTTAACAAACTTCTTCATGCTGAGCCCTAGTACTTGATATAGAATATAGTAATGTATGAGCATAGAGACATTTGTATGAACATTTATGCCAAGTTAATAAAACATAGTGGAAACATGTTTGGTATTTACTTGTAAGCATATTGCAGCAATTATTTTATCCATGTGATAAGCAGCAGCTAATGCTTATCTTATACTTGAGCTTCTTTTTAATTGAAGGGCTTAATGTAATAGAAAGCTTTAATGTAATCCAAATCATTTTAGGGTAAGGAATCTTCCTTCCTTTCTATATGAAATGGATCTAGGAAGTTAAAGGGAAACAGGACACAGATATGTTTCCCCATATACGCGTATGTTTTCCCATGTGAATACAATGTATTTGGCTTTGAGTCAGATAGTTAAGTGGCACCTGAGAATTAATTCCCTAAACACATTGAGATGGAATTCCTTTGAGGGCAGTCATTTGCTAGAAGCAAAATAATTCTCTAATGCTACAGCAAAATATTTCAATAAACTGTATATTGCTACTGCTACTTGCTACTGTCTTCCTCCTTTTCTTCTTCTTTCTCTTCTTTCTCTTCTCTCTCCCTGTCTTTTTCTTTTTTTCCTTCCTTCTCTTTCTTTTCCTCTTTACCACTGTAGCACATTAGATCCTATTCAACAGCAAAAAGCAGAATCACTCTACAGACCCTGGAGATGCTATAGAGATTCTGGGGAAACATAATTGCAAAGAAGAAACACTTCTTCATTTCTTTTTTTTTGTTCATCCATAATCACAGATTTTTTTTCAGTCCAGTACAAGTCAGCATTCAAATGGCAAGTACAATTATTCTAAAGAGTATTTTTTTTAATGTTTTCAAGTTTTATATTAATGCTTTTCTGAGCATCCTTTATCAAGTACAAGAGAGTTGAGAAGGCAAAGTGAAAGAATATTTTGCCCTAAAACAAGTTTAAATGAAACCCCTACATTAAGCAGTTGTGAAGTTTGACAGTAAATAATGCATTTTTAAAGGGCATTTCTATTCTTCTCTTGGTTTGTATGGAAGTTAAGAGTATCTTTACCTCCTTCATGGGACGTTCTAAAGTTAGATTTCCCGATATTTAAGATTTTTGCTTCCATCTGACTTAGACCTCTTCAAATTAGATTTTTTTCCCAAACTTATGCAAACTGATATTATTCCCATTCTCCAAGGTCTAAATTAACTCAAGATACCACTTACT